>CAUZXS010003948.1:0-119623 GCA_963585895.1 Sepioteuthis lessoniana | reverse complement strand
CAATTAACTTTCGTTTTCGTTTGGTTTTATGGCATATCAACCTTTGTAGGTTATTCAACGCCAAATACACAGTTTGTCAAAAACATTTCTATTCCAAACTATTCCGTTATATATAACAATTCAGTTTAGTGAAAGTACAGTTTCAGTGTCAAAAATAGTTCAATTTAAAACAATTCAGTTTAGCAAAAGCACGCAGTTTAAATGTAAGTACAGTTTAATTGTAAAAAAAACATTTTTATTTCGGGCTATTCAGTTTAGTCAAGCAATTCTACTTCAGCTAATTCAGTTTTGTAAAAGTACAGATTTTGTTTACACACAGTTATATGTCAGAACAGTTCTATGTTAAACAATTTAGTTTAGTGTAAATACAGTTTCAATATCAAAAAACAGTTGCAGTTATATGTAACAATTCAGTTAAGTGTAAATACAGTTTTGATGTCGAAAAAACAGTTCTATTTCAAACAATTCAGCCAAGCACAAGCACGCAGTTCAAATGTAAGTACGGTTTAATTGTCAAAAACATTTCTATTTTAAGCTATTCAGTTTAGTCAAACAATTCAGTTTAGCATAAGTATGCCGTTAGTTCTATTTAACCCATAGATAGGGCCCTATCAGGTGCTACCACTCAGAGCCAGAGTGGACCTGGGAGTAATGGCAATGAAGGGGTACTCCGACTGGGCAATTCAGCAACTAAATCGTTTCAGTTAATTACTGATAAATTTATCTTTTAATCCGATTAAACTTGGTTTAATCATTAAAAAAAAAAAAAAGTATTCCTATGTATTGCTATTTCCTGTTTAATCTTTTCTAAAACTGATAATTTAGTTTTGGTTTGATTTATTTAATGGCATATAAATCCTTTATAAGTTTTGCCCAGTCAGCTAGGGCTGAAGAATACACCGACTGCACCTCGGCAGAGAGGTAAGACCTCCCCCAACAAGTATCCTGGATATGATACTAAACAATCTGATGGTGGGGTTCCAGTAATACTGGAGCTTTGAGGAATACGGAGCACCCCTTCATTGCTATTGCTTCCAGGTCCACTCTGGTCCGGAATGGTAGCACCTGATAGGGCCCTATTTATGGGTTAAATAGAACTAACTTCATACTTATGCTAAACTGAATTGTTTGAATTAGAACTGTTTGACTAAACTGAATAGCTTGAAACAGAAATGTTTTTGACGATTAAACCGTACTTACACATAAAACTGCGTGCTTATGCTAAACTGAATTGTTTGAAATGGAACTGTTTTTGACATTTAACTGTGTGCAAACAAAACCTGCACTTATGCTAAACTGAATTATCAGAATTATAACTGCTTGACTAAACTGAATAGCTTGAAATTTAAAAGATTTTTCACAATTAAACTGAACTTACATTTAGACTGCGTACTTATGCTAAACTGAATTGTTTGAAATAGAACTATTTTCATAAAAATAGATTCGGCGTTAAACAACACAGAAAGGTTGATATGCCATAAAATCCAACCAACTAACCAACCAATGACAAAATTTGATTAATTTACAAATGTTTGATTCTAACCATAAGTATATTTTTAATGTTCCGTTGCATTTCATAATTGTACTTTCTTATTTGACAATAAGAATAATTTTTCGCATATATTTATATGTTATCAAGTATTTCCTATCCAACACAAATATTTTGCGACGTTATATGCCATCAAGTATTTCTATCTAATACTAAGAATTTATACATACTTATATGGTTTTGCATAAAGAAAACGAAAAGAAAAATACATAAATATAGATGGGAAAAGAAAATTAATTAATTAATTAATTAATTCCACCTTCATTATTTCCACCCACGCGTTTCGACGGGATTGTTCAAGACATGAAATTACGAAAATTTCAGGTAGAAAGTGTTTTTTGTTATTATCAGGGTGGGAATTATGAATTTAAAATAGCGGTTTGAAACGAATACAGGAAAATATTGGAAAAATATCGGAAAAATATTCGAAAAGGTTACGTCATGAAATGTAGATTGTTTTTAAACAAGTTAAGAAGTTATATGCTTTTAAATAGCAATTCTTATTTAATTATGACATTTGTTTGCACACGGTTATATATGAAGTATTCCCATCAAATAGAAATATTTTGCATACAGTTGTATGACTATTTCTATTTGTATATTACTATTTCTTTTAATTATAATCATTTTTGGCATAGTTGTATTGTTTCAAGTATTCCTAATACAAATAATCTATACACAGTTATATGGTTTCAAGTATTCCTATCTAATACAAATAATTTATACACAGTGATATAGTTTCAAGTATTCCTATCTAATACAAATAATTTATACACAGTTATATGGTTTCAAGTATTCCTATCTAATACAGATAATTTATACACAGTTATATGGTTTCAAGTAGTCCTATCTAATTGTTGTATCGTTGGTTCAATAAAAGTATTCCATATGTACAAGCCGAAGAGTTGGCAAGTCTATCAGAGAGCAATTAACGCTTTTTCCCTGAAGTAGTCAGACACCATCCATTTATATCTTTATCGGTGTCATACTAAAAAGAGTCACTGAGTGTATAGTTCCGCTATAACACTAATACAAATAATCTATACACAGTTATATAGTTTCAAGTATTCCCATCAAATACAAATAATTTAAACACAGTTATATGGTTTCAAGTATTCCTATCTAATACAAATAATTTATACACAGTTATATAGTTTCAAGTATTCCTATCTAATACAAATAATTTATACACAGTTATATGGTTTCAAGTATTCCTATCTAAAGTAAGTAAAGTTGGCAACCTTAGTCGAGGGTAACCGGAAGGCCCCCTTTTTGATAGCTACTACACCAAGGTGTAGGGGAGGGCGCCACTCCTTTCCCTGGATTGCTCCACTTTACCCTTGATCCCTACCATATAATGCTGAGTGTTAAGTAAGGTGGCATCAAGTACAATTTTTTGAGTCTTTGGTACGACTCGACCAGGAGATTGAACCCAGGTCTCCCGGACCATTGGTAGACACTCTACTGATTAGGCCAATGAAATTTATACCCAATTATAAAATTTCAAGTAACTATTCTAACTTAACATTAACAAGCTTTTGTTTACATGCATTCATATGGTCTTAAGTATTCTCATTTGAAACTAAAAATTTTCAAACAGATCTATTTCACCAATAACAGGTACTACCACTCCTAGTCAGAGTGGACGAGAGAATAACGGTAACAAAAGGGTACTCTACACTATTTCGAGCTTCAGAACTGGAGTCTCACCACCAGATGCAACAACGTGATACTCAGAACTTTGCTTTTTTTGCGAGGGAGGTACCTTTCTGAAGAGGATGCAGTCAACATATTGTTAACCCCGTCGATAGATTACTTGCTTAAAATGTTTCTTTTTTCTTTTTTTGGCCCCCGATAACATGTACCCGTTAGAATATTCCAACTCGTTCTGATCGTGTACTTGAAGGATCTGGTCCCTTTCAAGAATTTAGCTAACATGGAGTCGCTTTAATAGGTATTTAATGCCACAGTCGTGGTGTATAGTTCATTTCCTGGGTTAGATTGCCATGTTAATGAAACGACAATGTTATAATTTAATAATAATGATACAGTGCTATATTATGTTGTCTTCCATTTACGGCTTCTTGGAGATGAGTTCACAATTACTTGGGGCTTATATTTATGTACGTGAGTCTTGTATATGATTTGCTTAGTTTTGTTACAATCTGGAACAGGATCATGCTTTGTGGAAGACTGTATTGAGCCAAATTCTGTAGATTACCCTTCTTTCAATGTCATTACTCCCTGGTCCACTCTAACTCGGAGGGGTCATAACTATAAGAGTTCTATCTCTTGGTCAAATAGATCTGTTTAAAATTATTTGTATTCGATAGGATCGTGAATAAAAAAAACCTCTTTTAAAACAACTAAAAAATAATGTACATTGAATGTGACTTCAAAACCTCTAGGCATAAAATAACCCAAAACAGGTTGACATACCGTTAAAATCAATCTTTACATTTTACACCATATATTTTTTACTATTAAAATATATTCTGATATTGCTCTATATTTTGTGTAGAGATTTTATGAATAAGAGACTCTTTTAGCATTAAATTTTAATCATATATATATATATATATATATATATATATATAAGGAAATAGATAGAGAGAGAGAGTAAGAGAGAGAGAGTGGGGAGAGAGAAAGTGTCAAATAATCTCTTCGCATCAAAGTGAGAAAGAGAAGGAGAGAGAGAGAGAAAGAGAGAGAGAGAGAGAGAGAGAGAGGGAGGGAGGTGGGGGGGGAAGGGAAACAAAAAGAGGCTGGTAAATTGATAGTAGAGACTGTCACACCAATGAAAGAACGCTAGACATCTGAAAAGATATTAAGTTTAAAGGCGGGCATTGCGACGATTGTACAATTGTCCTACCGAAATCTTTGGTATGCGCTATGGGGCTTAACAATTCTAATTTCAGGCTTGTTTATTCGCTCCATATCCAATAGTTCTTAATTCCTGACCCACCTCCCAATCCCCCTTACTTGATTCGTCGGTTCAGGAAGACACCAATTATTATTATTATTATTATTATTATTATTATTATTATTATTATTATTATTATTATTATTATTATTATTATTATTTCTTAGTTAGCTTTGAACCAGAGAACGACACTTTGTCGCCGTTTGACGGTGGTTGTCAGTATCAGAGGGTGAGGGTTGCGTTCCCTGAACCAAATCAATGTTTTGCTTCGCCCGGTAGAGAGGCAGGAGGGCTGCAGGTGTACGACATAGGCACCAGTGCTTCTCAACCAACTGTCAGAATTTTTGTATATGTGGGTCTTTAAGGCTAGGCGGCTCTTTAGAAAAGAAAGCCGACTTCATTTACTTCCAATCTATCTATCTATCTATCTATCTCTCTGTATCTCTGTCTCTCTTTATCTATCTATCTATCTATCTATCTATCTATCTATCTATCTATCTCTCTGTATCTCTGTCTCTCTTTATCTATCTATCTATCTATCTATCTATCTATCTATCTATGTCTCTCTCTGTGTCTCTGTCTCTCTTTATCTATCTATCTATCTATCTATCTATCTATCTATCTATCTATCTATCTATCTGTATCTCTGTCTCTCTTTATCTATCTATCTATCTATCTCTCTGTATCTCTGTCTCTCTTTATCTATCTATCTATCTATCTATCTATCTATCTCTCTGTATCTCTGTCTCTCTTTATCTATCTATCTATCTATCTATCTATCTATCTCTCTGTATCTCTGTCTCTCTTTATCTATCTATCTATCTATCTATCTATCTATCTATCTCTCTGTATCTCTGTCTCTCTTTATCTATCTATCTATCTATCTATCTATCTCTCTGTATCTCTGTCTCTCTTTATCTATCTATCTATCTATCTATCTATCTATCTATCTATCTATCTCTCTGTATCTCTGTATCTCTTTATCTATCTATCTATCTATCTATCTATCTATCTCTCTGTATCTCTGTCTCTCTTTATCTATCTATCTATCTATCTATCTATCTATCTATCTCTCTGTATCTCTGTCTCTCTTTATCTATCTATCTATCTATCTATCTATCTATCTATCTATCTATCTATCTCTCTGTATCTCTGTCTCTCTTTATCTATCTATCTATCTATCTATCTATCTCTCTGTATCTCTGTCTCTCTTTATCTATCTATCTATCTATCTATCTATCTATCTATCTATCTCTCTGTATCTCTGTCTCTCTTTATCTATCTATCTATCTATCTATCTATCTATCTATCTATCTATCTATCTATCTATCTATCTATCTCTCTGTATCTCTGTCTCTCTTTATCTATCTATCTATCTATCTATCTATCTATCTATCTATCTATCTCTCTGTATCTCTGTCTCTCTTTATCTATCTATCTATCTATCTATCTATCTATCTATCTATCTCTCTGTATCTCTGTCTCTCTTTATCTATCTATCTATCTATCTATCTATCTATCTATCTATCTCTCTGTATCTCTGTCTCTCTTTATCTATCTATCTATCTATCTATCTCTCTGTATCTCTGTCTCTCTTTATCTATCTATCTATCTATCTATCTATCTCTCTGTATCTCTGTCTCTCTTTATCTATCTATCTATCTATCTATCTATCTATCTATCTCTCTGTATCTCTGTCTCTCTTTATCTATCTATCTATCTATCTATCTATCTATCTATCTATCTCTCTGTATCTCTGTCTCTCTTTATCTATCTATCTATCTATCTATCTATCTATCTATCTCTCTGTATCTCTGTCTCTCTTTATCTATCTATCTATCTATCTATCTATCTATCTATCTATCTCTGTGTATCTCTGTCTCTCTTTATCTATCTATCTATCTATCTATCTCTCTGTATCTCTGTCTCTCTTTATCTATCTATCTATCTATCTATCTGTATCTCTGTCTCTCTTTATCTATCTATCTATCTATCTATCTATCTATCTATCTATCTATCTATCTATCTCTCTGTATCTCTGTCTCTCTTTATCTATCTATCTATCTATCTATCTCTCTGTATCTCTGTCTCTCTTTATCTATCTATCTATCTATCTATCTATCTCTCTGTATCTCTGTCTCTCTTTATCTATCTATCTATCTATCTATCTATCTCTCTGTATCTCTGTCTCTCTTTATCTATCTATCTATCTATCTATCTATCTATCTATCTCTCTGTATCTCTGTCTCTCTTTATCTATCTATCTATCTATCTATCTATCTATCTATCTATCTATCTATCTATCTATCTCTCTGTATCTCTGTCTCTCTTTATCTATCTATCTATCTATCTATCTATCTATCTATCTATCTCTCTGTATCTCTGTCTCTCTTTATCTATCTATCTATCTATCTATCTATCTATCTCTCTCTCTGTATCTCTGTCTCTCTTTATCTATCTATCTATCTATCTATCTATCTCTGTGTATCTATCTATCTATCTATCTATCTATCTATCTATCTATCTATCTATCTATGTCTCTCTCTGTATCTCTGTCTCTCTTTATCTATCTATCTATCTATCTCTGTGTATCTATCTATCTATCTATGTCTCTCACTGTATCTCTGTCTCTCTTTATCTATCTATCTATCTATCTATCTATCTATCTATCTATCTCTGTGTATCTATCTATCTATCTATGTCTCTCTCTGTATCTCTGTCTCTCTCTCTCTCTCTCTCTATCTATCTATCTATCTATCTATCTATCTGTCTCTATGTCTGTCTCTGTGTATCTATATATCTATCTATCTATCTATGTCTCTCTCTGTATCTCTGTCTCTATCTATCTATCTATCTATCTATCTGTCTCTATGTCTCTATCTATCTATCTATGTCTCTCTCTGTATCTCTATCTATCTATCTATCTATCTATCTATCTATCTCTATGTCTCTCTCTGTGTATCTATCTATCTATCTATCTATCTATCTATCTATCTATGTCTCTCTCTGTATCTCTGTCTCTCTTTATCTATCTATCTATCTATCTATCTATCTATCTAATACAATCTCGCAGTTTTCTTTATTTTATAGCTTCTTGGTTTGTTACGTTGTCCCGACATTTAATCCTGTCGAGAGGACTCTAAATTCCCTCCTTTTCTCCCCCGAATACGGCTGCAGAAAATCTATTTCCATACCATCCAGCTATAAGGGGAAATCTTTATCATGACACAAATCCGAGCATACCAGTGAATAACATACTCGCACAAGTCGATCCGAGTTCAAATCCTAAGTAAGGCTGATTGCGTTTCACTTCACGCTAATGCTCACAGAAAAAAAGCATAAATCTATCCATTCACTCCCAGCTATAGGTAAAGAGCAAGAGAGATTAGGTTCTTTAGCATTGGTTAGGCAATCAATATAGGATAAGGAAAAATTTTGAATTCAAACCATCTTTACTTAAAAACTTGTGTCACATGCTGCTCGTAGATGAGGGATGGAGTAAATACATAGTCGGACGAGTGTCCTCATCTTAGTTATTTTATAGTCACAACGTTTTGACCGTTTTACTCATCGGCTTTCCTCAGGTGCCTGTCGTAGTTTTTGTTATTTAAACAGGCCTTTGGTTGCTTATAAACATAACACTTCTTTACAAAAATTAGCTCGAAAGGGTCTGAGTTTCTGTAAGAGAGAGAGAGAGAGAGAGAGAGAGAGAGGGAGAGAAACGAAGGGAGACAAATACAGAGAGCGTACTCAGACTGCTATATTGACCCACAACCTATTCTTAGCCGCGTTGGGCCATATTCAGGGCCCCACTAGGCACTTCTGCTTCTTGGTCGGCGGCGGTGGGGGTACTGCAAGCGATTCACTGGCGTTCTCCTGACCTCTTGACTGCCCAGCTGTGAATCCGAGACTGAGACTGATAGTTACTCTGTGGGTACCTTTGTATATATAATTTCACAACGCCTATGCACTTCCGGTTTTCAATCCATGTGAACTGCTTACGCCTACGCATTGCTTGTTTTCCGGTTGTTTACACAGGTGCATCCCACTAGAGAAATACCTAGTTGACGGCTCTAAAGGTCAATATGCAACACACCTTGCCTTATTTTTCAAAATGTCTACATGTGGACATTCCGTCGCTCTTCATCCCCCCTCCCACCCACATTTTGCAAAAAATGTACTGGGCCAACAACAGCAAAAATAAAACAATCATTACACATCTTTTCTATCATGCAACAATTGGCCCGTTCAAGTAATTATATAAATCATTTTGGAGGTGCCCATGGTGTAATGGTTATCGTCGTAGGAAATGGACACGGTGACTCGAGTTCAAATCCTAGACGAGACTGATTGCATTTCACATAGCACTAATACCCTTGGGAAAGGTATGAATCCAATTATTCTCCTTCCCGCTGTGGGTAAATAGTAGGACAGACGGAGTTCTTCAGCCTTGGTTAGACAGCTAGGACAACTCTGAATTCAAACCTGTTAAACTCCGCTTAAAAACTGACCCGGTGTCATATCCTGCCCGAGCGGAGGGGTTGGTAAATAGGATTATATAAATTATTTCCTCAGCAATTCTCTGAGGAAACTAAAAAAAACTAAAAACATTACGGGACCAACGTTTTGGTCCCAAAATTCTGGTCACAAACCCCGTAACCCTGGTCATTCCAGCAATACATTTTGCGTGGATTCCATATGACCATACACTAGTCACCCGCTTCCTACCCGGAGTAATTGGGGGATTTCGCCCAAATTCAACAAACAATATCATCATGGCTCAAAATAATACCTCAAAATGGCATTATAAATTGACATGCATGCAGTAACAACCAAAACATCAGTCTGCTTCTAATGGTTTCACTTCTTGAGTTCATTTGTTCATAAGTTCGTTTTTCTCTGCGTTTCATTCGTACAAGCAGACGTTTTGATGCATAACTATACGATCATAGGCGGTAACCACGCCCTAATTTTCAAATTGACATCGGGTAAATGACTCTTCGCTTAACACCATGCGCGTCTCTGCTCGAGTTTTACGCCATACATGTAACTTCTTAATTTCAAATATACTCTGTTTGAACACAGAACACATAAAAGCTATCTTTATCCGCAGTGCATGTTATTCAAAGTCTAACCGTGAAAAAAATTTTTTAAAAAAACAAAGAAAAGTTACCACATCTTCCTAAAAAAACATAATCAAAATCAAAATTTAACATAAGATTACAATCAAAATTAAATGAAGTGAATCGGGGAAAAAATTCAGAATGTTTTAAATTCAAACAATTATTATGTGTTGAATTCTTCCTTTTTTTCGATTTTTTCTTGGTTTTTCCTTCTTTCTCAAAGTTTCTTGTAATTTTCGGGCTTTTTTGCTTTCTTTCATTTCCGTTTTCCTTTTCCTTCGTTTTTCCTTTTTTCTTTCTCTTCTTTCTAAATCATCGTCCAGTGTTTAACGTCAAGATCGAAACTATCCCATGTCTTTAAAAAAATCAAGGGAGGTCACCACGCACCAAATCAATACTAATGAGGAATAATGAAGGAATAAATAATAAAATTTGGATATGAAAATATACATCTCTTTATTCTTTCTTAGGGTCGAAACTGGCGTAAGTATGAGCCTGGGAGAGATACAAAAACAGAGAGATGAAGGCAGACAGAGGACTGCTGTATTGATCTATAACTTCTTTGTTGGTTTGTTGGGTTTTATTGCATATCAACCTTTGGTGGTTATTTAACTCCCAGTTAATTTTCATACAAATAATCAGTTCTATTTCAAACAATTCAGTTTAGAATGAGTACACAGTTTAATTGTCAATAACATTTCTATTTCATGCTATTCAGTTTAGTCAAACGGTTCTACTTCAGCCCATTCAGTTTAGTATAGGTATAGTATTTTGTCCACGCACAGTTAAATGTCAAAACAGTTCTATTTCAAACAATTAAGTTTAGTGTAAGTACAGTTTCAATCTCAAAAACAGTTCTATTTCAAGTAATTCAGTTTAGCATAAGTACGCTGTTTAGTTATATTTGACCAATAGGTAGAACTATACCTAGTGCTACCACTCCAGGTCAGAGTGGACCTAGGAGCGATGGCAATGAAAGAGTACTCCACGTCCCCTAAAACTCCAGCATGACTGGAACCTCACCATCAGATTGTTTAGCGTCATATCCAGAACACTCGTTAGTATTCTACACTCCCAGCCGACTGGGCACAACTTCTTAGTAACGTTGTACTATATTCAGGGCCCCACTTAAAACTTCTGCTTTTTTGACGAGATGTACTCAACCGGGTTTCGCTTTGGACCATTGCCTCCTCTGAACGTCTACCGGACACTCGCTGGCGCTCTCCGGGACTCTTAACTGCTCGACCGTGGCTCTGATACTGAAACTGGCTGTTACTTTCTGGGTACCTGTGTATATATAATTTCACAACGCCTTTTCATTTCCGGTTGTCAACCCACGTGATATGTTAACACCCTCGTATTGCTTTCTTCAGGTTGTTTACACAGGTGCATCCTGCTCGAGAAATCTCTGATTGACGGCTCTGTCAAAGGTCAAAATGCAACAATTATTCTTCTTCTGTCCCGCAACCTGTTGATCGTTGGCGTGCTACGCAGTTCAAAAACTAGTTTGAATTTAGAACCTGCCCAACTATTTACGCATAGCAGTTGCGAGTAGAGTTGGATTCATGCCTTCCTTTATGGTAAAAATACAAGCAGTAGCTAACGTACAGAAATGTGACATCGTTATAAGTTTGAACACCAGTCACACTATTACGCTCAGTTTTGGACTATTGCCCTTCGGTGAGATTGAGACCCCCTTATACACCAGCGGAGGGTTAAATAATACCACTAATGTTTTTCTACTAGAATGGCTTTAGTATTAAATAACCCCGGAAAGTTGTTTATAGATAACAAAGAAATCAAACACTGTACACACACATACACACACTACCACAAATACACAAACAAACATTGTTTTGTGGATGGTACAAAACTGCATCCGGGTTATAGAGATCTGGGGAGTGTCACAAGTTCACACTCTTTCTCTCTCTCACTCTCTCAAGGCGAGGGTATCTTTAACGATTCTATCTGAAACTGCAATAGATCTGTTTGAGATGTCTATGATAATTTTGAACTTCGTTAGCTCTTAAAACAATGATATTGTAAATGAAGAGGTAATATACGCATGAAGTGTTTACCAATTTAAATTGATTGTGAAGATACATTTTTCTATCGTATCCAACTGGAAGCCATCATTGATTTCAGCATAAAACAACAGAAGAGGAGCCAGCCAACCAACCAACACTTATATTTTATTATCCTCTCTTATGAAAATTTTCTATAAGGTTGTTTGCGTATAAATTGGTTGGTTTGTAACATCCGATTTTCGACCAAGTTTTCCTATAGACGCTTTCGGTGAAAGCTAGGTAGGAGCTTGTTTATTTGGTCCTAAAAAACAAGCTCTATCAAATTATTGAGCACTTTTTAAAGTATTTGGTTGTTCATCTTTCTTTTTCTTTTTTTGTAGTCTCTTTTTTCTTAGTGAATCACTTATTTACTTGCTTTCTTTCTTTCTATATATATACGTGTGTGTGTCTGTGTGTATATGAGCGTTAGATATGTCGATTATGCTCTATGTAACTATTCATATAAATAAATCGGTATTATCTAAAATAGTCTTCTTGTACATGAGTGAAAACTACATATATACATACACATAATAATAGTTATTACTTTCCGAGTAATATATATATATATATATATATATATATATATATATATATATATATTATTAAGAACAAGAAAATCAATGAATATATTCCATTATAAATTTATTTCACCTGTCTATTGACGGTTCTTCAAATGGACTTGAACAGAAATTTGTTCCTTTTTGATCGTTAACTCCGAGAAATACATTTCGTCTCTCTCCCTATATATATATACAAACCTTTGATCCCACATACGTCAAGACTAACAGTAGAATTTATCATATATATATATATATATATATATATATATATATATATATAGTAAAGTAAGTTCGAGACTGTAGTCGAGGGCGACCCGAAGGCTCCCTTTTCAACAGCTACTACACCGATGAGTTGGGGAGGGCGCACCTCCTTTCCCTGCATTGCTCCACATTACCCTTGATACGTACCTTATAATGCTGAGTGTTAAGCAAGGAGGTATCAAGTACCATTTTTAATGTCTTTTGGTATGACTCGACCTGGGATTGAACTCTGGTCTCCCGGTTCATTGGCGAACACTCTACCGACCATGACAATGACCTGGTATATATATATATATATATGATAGATTCTACAACCAGTCTTGACGTATGCGGGCTTAAAAGTTCCGTTAAAGATACGAACAGTTATGCTATCTACAAAGCTGATTTGTTTATAGCTGCGAAAGCCTGTATTGAACCAGCCATACTTTTTGTATAAACTGATTGAAAAAAGAACTGGTACACAAGTGTTTCAGAGTTTAACTCCCATATCAACCCAAGTAAGACGAACTTGTCCCTCTTCATCCCTTCCCCAAACCACATCTTTCAAAAATGTACAAGGACAACAACAGCAAAAATAAAATAATCATTACACATCTTACAAGGTGACCTTTTCATTATGTAACACTTGCCCGTTGTAAATTATTTCTTTATTCTTTCTTGTCATGGTTTGCTATCCCACATTCATACATCAAAATTACAATACAATTATATATCTCATTTAAAAAAACCCATTGGGCCCTTCTATGCAATTCTTTGAAGAAACTAAAAACATCACAGAACCAAAGTCGTAATCGCCTAATCCTGGTCACGGCACCAAATCAATTTAATGTGGTCAAACATGATAAAGCAATGAATGATCATAACACTTGGTTATAAAAATATAAGTCTCTTTATTCTTTCCAAGGGCCGAAACTTCTGTAAATGTGAGAGAGAGCAATTAGGGAGACGAATGATGCTGGCGGAGGACTGAGATGGAGGACTGCTATATTGTCCTTTTCTTAACTTATTAACCACGCAGTGATTCCATATTCAGTGCCTTACGTCTTTGCTTCCTTGACGAGAGGTACTCAATCGGATGCCGCTATGGGCTGCTGCTTCCTCGGGCCCATCGGTCATTCGCTAGCCACGACTCTCGTGATTCTGTGTCTAGCCGAGTGACTGCAAGACTGACCCAAGACTAATGTGTTCGGGGGAGGCTACTGATCGTATCTCTGTGAAGAGAAATCCCTGATTGACGGCTCTGTCAAAGGTCAATATGCGACAATGGAAAACGTTAGCTTCCAAACTATTCTATTCTTCCATTATGTTCCTCTATTTCAAACAGGTTTAATATCTTAAGTACAATGCAATTGCACATGTTGACATTTATATTATACTGAACTTGATAAATAAAACTATAATTGTAACATACTCATATGCATGCAGAAACATAGTCAACACAATAATGACGAACGGACACAGTTCTTTAGAAAAATATACCTCTCACACTTTATTCGAAAGGGTTGCGAAAGGGTTATGTGTGAGAGGTGAGTTGGAGACTGAACAAAACTGCGACATATTGACCCCCCAGCTCTTCTGTCTATAGCAGCATTTCTTTCTCGTTCTCCTGAGCTGCTCAACCGGGGGCCCTGAGGGCCGTCAGCCCTCAGTCTGGAGCTGGTTCTCACGCTGGCATCTTATCTCCAAAACTCTGACTCCAGCTAACTGAACTTCCTGTCGCACCGGGTTATATCATTGTTTGACGTACACCTGCTTCTTGTGAGCGTCACATCTGTACCCAACTCAACCCGTCTACAGTCAAGGTTATTCCTTGATATCTTCGACCGGATGCACCTGTTTTTTTACACAGGTGCATTTCTTATTTGACTGCTCGGCCGGGTCGGAGGCTAATATGTTATATAATTATTCAATAGACACTGAATGATCTGGTGTCATAATAGAAATAGAAATTTTAAAATTAAAACACAAGAAGCCATAATTTATCTATATCTTAGTGCTGTGGTGTAATGGTTATCGTCGTTGGAAATGGACACGACGATACGAGTTCAAATCCTGGACAAGACTGATTGCATTTCACATAGCACTAATACCCTTGGGAAAGGTATGAATCCAATTATTCTCCCTCCAGCTATGGGTAAATAGTAGGACAGACTGAGTTCTTCAGCCTTGGTGAGGCAACTAGTCTAGGAGAAGGAAAACTCTGAATTCAAACCTGTTAAACTCCGCTTAAAAACTGACCTTGTGTCATATCCTGCCCGAGCGGAGGGGTTGGTAAATACGATTATATAAATTATTTCTTTATTCTTTCTTGACGTGATTGGTTATCCCCCATGCATACATCAATATTACAATACAATATATATCTTGCCCGAGCGGAGGGGTTGGGTAAGTATATATATCTTAGATTATCGTTTGTTCCCATATTGTTTTACTTCAAAAGATAAATGGATGAAAGAAAAGGGAAAAGATTAATTGATTGTAATCTTTTGACTTGATTTTACCTTTAGTTTAATATTCATTCAGGAAGTATTGACTATAACAAAAGAAATAATCTATATTCTTCTGTAATTTCTTGTTAAACAAGAAAATACAAAGAAATACAAATTATTTCTTTACTATTTTAAGCACAATGCAATTGCACCATATACTGCCTTTTTCATTGCATGGTTTATAAATAAATCATTAGATAATAATTAGGCAATCCATGAACCTGTTAGGTTTCCATTAAATAGTAGTCTCTGAAGATATTGAGGATTATAAAAAAATGATTAAGCATGGATAGAGACCCACACAATTATTAAGCAGATGAAAATTGGACTGGAAATTGCTTTATTCTCTAAGTTGGAGCATCTTTGGTGTATTTCTCTGATAAAAAATCTTGCTATATGCTCTTTTTGTTGATTACTACTATTTCTACTAATAATTGATGATGATAAGTTTTGATAATAGATTTGAATAATAATAATTTTACCTATTAATTATAATTTTTAATAAAAATAATAATTCTTAACTATTGATAATCTTATTATAATAGAGAATGTGTCTGTCTGTAACCGAAACGATATCACCACCGATTTAGTTAAATTAGGAAAATTGAGCTATGAAAGCCTGGAGTGATGGGAAAAGCTAGCTTCCAAACTGTTCTATTCTTCAATTATGTCCCTCTAATTCAAACGGATCTAACAATAATTTGATTTAAGTAATATTAAATGCTATCTTTATTCATTCATTAATTTATTTTTGTTGCTTTGCCCAATATCTGTGCTATTAATTCGTTTAAAGTCCTTTGATGTATATTATATACGACAAAGAAATAAAAGTTTACATACTATATCATGTGGATAATTTGTCCAATGCTTTTAACTAACCCGAGTTTAATAAATAATTATTTGGTGATATTGATTTCTTATATTATCGTTTTATCCTCAAACATATTAAAAGCAACCCTCTGTAATTTTATACAAAAATCAATTAAAATACAATAAAAATAAGTGTAATCTTTTTATATGCTTTCTGATTTAGTTTCGTTAGTCTTTCTAATTTAATATCTTATTTTATTATATCAAAACTTAAATACTTGCACCGGGAGAGCGCATATTTTTGCTAATCATAATGATAATAATAATAATAATGATGATGTGCAAGAAATTTAAATTTGACCATACAAACAAATGATATATGCACAACCCAGCATCTGTCCTAGAGAATGACACACCGAAACTCCTTTGGGACTTTGACATACTGACGGATCACCTAATCTCAGCCAGAAGACCAGACCTAATAATAATCAACAAAAAAAAAAAAAAAAAAAGAAAAAAAAGAGAATTTGCAAAAGTGTCGACTTTGCTATCCCGACTGATCATAGAATAAAACTGAAAGAATGTGAAAAGAAGGATAAGTACCTGAACCTTGCAAGGGAATTGAAAAAAACTCTGGAATATGAGGGTGACAATTATACCAATTGTGATTGGTGCTTTTGGTATAGTAACTAAAGGATTATTAAAGGGACTGGCGGACTTGGCGGACGAGTGGAGACCTTCCAAACTACAGCATTATTAAGAACGGCCAGAATACTGAGAAGAGTCCTGGAGACTTGAGGAGACTTGTTGTTACTCAAACTCCAGTGAAAGACCATCAGCTAAAACTGATGGGAAAAACTCTAATGAATAATAATAATAATAATAATAATAATAATAATACGGTTGAGTAAAGAAGGGGGTCCACTCGGAATTGTGCAAAGAATTTAAACTTAACTATACGAACAAATGGTATATGCATAATACAGAATCCATCCTGGAGAATGAGACGCACAAAATTCTTTCGGATTTTAAGTTACAAACAGATCCCCTAATCCGGTCAAACGACCAGACCTTGTGATAGTCAACACACACACAAAAAGAAGGAAACTAGCCGAATTGTGGACTTTGCCGTCCTGGCAGAAAATAAAGTAAAATTACAACAAGAGAGCGAAAAGAGAAATAAATACCTGGACCTTGTCAAAGGGCTGAAAAAGCTATGAAACATGAAGATGACGGGGGTACCAGTTGTAATTGGTGCACTTGGAACAATCCCCAAAGGATAGCTAAAGGGACTACAAGAGTTGGAAATAAGAGGACAAATGGAGACCATCCAAACTATAGCATAATTATGATCGGCCAGAATACTGAGAAGAGTCCTGGAGACTTGAGGAGACTTGCTGTCTCTCAAACTCTAGTGAAAAACCACCAGCGTTAGCTGATGGGGAAAACTCTCAAAGGAGTGAAATAATGTGCATGTTGTTAAAGTCCTATAATGTATATCATATATCACAAAGAAAAAAAGTTGACATAGTATTTGGTATGGAAAATTTACGCAATGCTTTTAACAAAACCGAGTTAAATAAATAATCATTTGGTGATATTGATTTCTTATATTATTCTTTTTTCTCCGACATTAAAAGCAAACTTACGTGAAATTTTATACAGAAATCAATTAAAATGGAATAAAAACATATATATGTAATCTTTATATATTTTTATAAACACTCTAATTAAGTTTTGTTCGTCTTTCTAATTTAAGATAAGTTTTCATTATATCAAAGCTTAAACACTTCCGCCCACTTATTTTTGCTAGAATATATAAATATATTTACCGGCTCATTGGCTTAATGAGTAGAGTGTTCGCCAATAGTCCGGGAGACCTGGGTTCAATCGCCAGGTCGAGTCATACCAAAGACTTTGAAAATGGTACTTGATACCTCCTTGCTTAACACACAACATTATAAGGTACGTATGAAGGGTAAAATAGAGCAATCCAGGGAATGGAGTAGCACCCTTCCCTACACATCGGTGTAGTAGCTATCGAAAAGGGAGCCTTCTGGTCTCCCTCGACTATGGTCGCCAACTTTACTTTTTTTTTTACTTATATTAAGGGAGAAGAACCAGTGATTTTTTTCACACTCCAGCAGGAGTAATAACTATGATTTATCAGAATATCTAAATTTTATTTATCATACTTATATGTTCATAAACATATAAACGCGCTTACACATATATACACGAGGTTCGTTCTATAAATAAGGGGATTTTTTCGAACAAAGAAAAATATTCTTTTTTTTTTAGGGATGCAAAACATGGGAAATTTACTTTAAAATGTGTGATGTGTACGAAGAAGTATGTTTTAATAAAAAAAAACAAAACAGGTTCACAAATAAGTTAAGCTTGGGTTTGCCACTGCGAAGCTGAGTAGAAAAGATAGCCCATGGCGTGGAAACAAACTGACTCTCGGGAAAGAAAAATTTCCGGGCACAGCGGTCTGTAAAGAAGGTCATGCTGACACTCTTCCAGACCATGAAAGCACTCATCATTATTGATTTCTTTGAAAAATGTGCCACTGTAAACAAAGCAAACTTAGGAAATTTTGACCTTTTTTATTAAATGAAGCGCGTACATAAGTATTATTTTCGGAGCACCTGTTGTGTGTATCTCCCTCTCTCTTTCTCTCTCTTTCTATTCCCAACTTTCACTCTCTCTCTCTCTCTATATATATATATATATATATATCATATTTACCCAAACCCCTCCGCTCGGGCAGGATATGACACAAGGTCAATCTTTTTAAGCGGATTTAACAGGTTTGATTTCTAGAGTTTTCCTTCCCCTAGACTAGTTGCCTCACCAAGGCTGAAGAACCTAGCCTGTCCTACTATTTACCCATAGCTGGAGGGAGAATAATTGGGTTCATACTTTTCCCAAGGGTATTAGTGCTACGTGAAATGCAATCAGTCTCGTCCAAGATTTGAACTCGTGTCGCCGTGTTCATTTCCAGCGACGATAACCATTACACAACGGGCACCCCTCTCTCTCTCTCTCTCTAAATATATATATATATATGTGTGTGTGTATAAAAAATTGTTGTAGGTCTAAAGAGAGAAAGAAATTATTTAAGATGAGTAGATCCACGAAGAGATTTGTATCTTTTTTAGGATTTATTTATTCATTTATTTCGTTCTTACATATGTGTATGTTTCCAGCTTGTTGCTTTCGTCAAAGAACATATATGATACAAGTCCTTGTTAATGAGGTACAATTGAACTCACTCGTGTTAGTAGTTTGAATGGTTTTCTGTTGGTTATGGGTTTATATAGAGGTCACTTCTCTCTTTTTCTTAGAGCGTATTTAACTTGACCTGTTTTACCCCTAATATATATATATATATATATATATATATATATATATAGTCTTTTGTGTTTATGTTGTTGAATTCTGTTGATGCATGAAATAATTCAGTGGAATTAGTAAAACTCAGTTTATTTATTGATTTTAACGGTATGTAAATCCGTTTAGGGTTATTTTATGCCCAGAGGTTAGGGAATCGAGTTCCTTGTATGATCGTGATCAAATTTTTGTGTAATAGTTGCACATGGTCCTATCGAATACGTATACTTTTTTAACTGATCTGTCTCATAAATGTGACCCAAACAGGTACTACAACCCCGATTCAGGGTGGGCCAGAGAGTAATGGCAATAATGCATACTCCCCATATCCCCCATATCTTGCCATAAGATGCAGTTATAGTGTCATATACAGGACACTTACTTGGTGGGGGGGGCTTACTTCTTCAAAGAATACAGTTAGCGTATTCTAAGTCCTTTTGAGATTTAGATACCTGCTCATGGTCCATTACTCATCCCATGAAACCAGCTTATCACGAAGACTTGTTAAGAGCACCACGTACCGCACTGTGTGATCCACACTTTTGTTTAAGTACTCAAGGAATAATAATAATAAAATAAAATGTACACTACACTGCACATAAATGGAAAGCATAAAATAATGCATTTTTTTATTGTATGGCATTTTCGTTCGATATCGCCAATCTGCTTCGCTTGAAAAGGGGGAGGCGTGCCAGTATATCCGCCACCCGCGTATCCGGTGCTTCGGACGGGTAGCATCTCCCTGCTGGTTGGCTGTATCGACCCTCCTCACCGGCTTCACCTATTGTGTTTGCCTTGTGAACACTTTTCTTTACGATGGCTTTCATCTTTCAAAGATCGATTCTTCGTCTCTAACTTTATGTTCTCTATAAACATAACAACCCAGGTAAACAGCTCTCTCTCCCTCCCTCTCTCTCTTTCGCTCTTATTATATAAATATATACTTTCATTTCTCCTTTCATTTGTCTCTCATTCACAAGCTATCTATCAGTCTTTCTCTCACTCACTCACTCGCTCACTATCTATCTATCTATTTTTTTCATGGATAGATTAATACTTATCTATCTATCTATCAATCTATCTATCTATCTATAAAAAATTTTAATTATTTTCTTCCATGATTTCTTTGTCACCATATCCTGGCGTAGTAAAAATATGGTTTTAAGTTCTCATGACGTAATAAATATTTCATTTAAAGAATAAAAAAATGTCATAAAAACAAAGAAAAAAATAATCTCATCCCGTCAAGGGTTTTTTAATGCCAAGAGGTTAGGGAATCGCGTTCATGGTACACATATCTTATATGTTTTTTTTTCTTTGATTTTCCACGATTGTATGATATCAAATATTACTATCTAATACAAATAATTTACGCACAGTTGTATGGTTTCAAGTACTTCTCTCTCCCCCTTATAATTTTATGATTTAAAATTACTTTTCTCTAGTTCTAATAATTATATAGTTTCAAGTACTTCTCTCTAATCATAATAATAATTTTGTTTCAAGTATTTCTCTCTAATCGTAATAATTACATAGTTTCAAGTATTTCTCTCTAATCCTGATAATTATAAAGTTTCAAGTATTTCTGTTACATAGCCATATACACGAATATGGCCATGTGCGAAATGGGTGAAATGGACATCGAATGTTCATTACGATAGAACATATAAAGAACATAGGAATCTCGGAATTCGAAAACACGTAACGACTTCTTGTTCAGGTACGAAACCTTTTTATTAACTTTGAGTTAAAGGTTTCGACGTAAGGAGGAGAGACACAATCTTCTATGCTGTCTTATTCATTTGGTCCCCATCTCAAGCTGCCCCCATAGGGCGCAAGTTCGCCTCGCGTCTGCGAGCTCCAAAAGTCGATCCTTCTCGTTTGGCATCTAGTACTCAACTCTCTCTTTCTTCAAATTCTCACACAAACCTCCGCGCGCAGAGAAGCAGTCGGTGTATTCTACAGCCCCAGCCGACTGGCCTATATAGTGCTCTATGCGTAAGAAAGCAAAGCAATATTGCGATATTTCAATCATGAAAAAAGGTGATTTTATGTATAAGGTCTTCAGGCGAGTTCATTCACACATTCAAAGTATATATATATATATATATATTCTTGACAGTGAAAAGTTCATTTATGGGTCATATAGATCTATTTGAAATAATGTTTAAAATGACTGGGAACTACATTGGCGCGACCAAAAATATTTGAGTAAAAAATGCCTCAGTGATCGAATAAATGCTTGGAGTTTGAACATTCGAGTCAAGTCGTTGAAAATGGAACGCGCACGCGCGAATATCTGCCGAGGCAAACCGAAAACAGCCGAACCGATTGCCGAGTCTACCCGATCAGCATCAGTCAACATCAGTCTGAGTTGATCCCCCATTGAACGAGTGTCTGATGTCGTGTTTGTGCAAATTATTTGCTTCGTTTGGATTGATTCTCTACGTTACGGCTGCCCTTAGTCATAGGACCACAGAAGATTCCACTGAGCTCAAGGGAGAAAACTCTAGAAAGACAATTACCGAGTTATTTTATAACCCTTCTCTTTTCCCTCCCTCCGTTTAAATCTACTTTACACTATTTCTTAGGGGAGATATTGTTTCGGTTTTCGAACAAATCGGTAGTCGAACATAAGTTTTTGAACGAATTATGTTCGACAACTGAGGTTTGACAGTATTTTACAAGTAGAATCTATACCTTATCGTATACATGTGTGCAGAAAAAAAAACTTACACCTTAACTATCAATTAAAACGAAGTCAGTGATTTTTCATCCTTTCTGTAATTACATTTTTATTGCAAAAATTTACAGCCCTGGACATGGCACCTAAACAATGTTAAATTAAGATTTTAAAAATACCTTGGTTAAAGGTGTTGTGAGGTACCTCTTGATATTTTCAAAGAGAAAGAAAAAATTGTTTGGTTATTTGGCTCAATGGCATACCAAACCTTTTGAGTTATTTATGTCAAAGCAATCCTTCTTGAAGAACATCAGTGGTACTATTAAACCCGCAGTTAGAGGGATAAGGGGTTTCATGCCTTCCCTAAGGGTATTAGTCCGAAAGTGAGCGTAATAGAACGACTGGAGTTGGAACTCGCTTACATCGAGGCCACAACCCAGCTTTTTAGCCATTATGCTACAAAGACTATCCCGTTAATTATTCAACACTAAATCTTGCACACACACACACACACACACACACACACACACACACATATATATATATATATATATATATATATATATATATATGTGTGTGTGTGTGTGTGTAATTGGTAAGCGAATAGTTTGTTGGTAATGCTATCTTTAATCGAGTTTGAGTTCACTTGTAGCACACAGTTTAAATGGTTTCGATCACCGTAAAAAGAAAGAAAAACAAAAAAATAATTATGAAAGAACATTAATGTAAACATCAACGTACACTGATGATGATTCCCTAACTTCGAGGCATAAAATAACTCGAGACGGATTGACAAGCTGTTATAATAAACCACACAATAAATCACATGTGTAAAGCTATCTCTCTCATAAGTTGAAATTAAAGATAAATTTGTGTATAAATTTTAGGTATTAAAATCTTGCAAATGTTATTATTTTTGAAATAAAAAATGTTCGTGCCTATTTGCTTATGGGGGATATTTTATATTGATGCGTGCAATAATATTTGTACTGGGTAATCGTATTTAATGTCTAGTTTTTAAGAATGAAGGTACTAAAACATTTTTACACACCTTTAGTCTCTGTCTCTGTCTCTGTCTCTGTCTTTATATATATATATATATATATATATATATATATATATATATATATATATATATATATATACGTGGTGCATTCAATAAGTATCCAGACTTTTTTTGTACAGACATTTAAAATCGTCATAGACTCTTGAAAATTCAGTATGTTATTGCTATACATCTTATGAGAGGACTGACCAGTTTTTATGATTTCAGGTTCAAATGAATAGCTACAGCAGATTCAAGACAGTTCCTCACCCTTCCTATTGGTATCAAGGCAGTTCCTCACCCTCCCTATAGTTCAGACCTTGCTTCCTGTGACTTTCGCTTATTCCCAAGCTCAGAGGCTGTCGTTATGAGACAATTGAGGAGATGAAAGAGACTGTGACGAAGGGCATTGACACACTCACACAAGAGGACTTCCATGGGGCCTTCCAGAAGTTGTTGGAACAGTACAAGTACATTGCAGCCGGAGGAGATTATTTCGAAGGGGACTAGAGTGTTTATGTGTGTACTATCAATAAAAGTGCCCATACGAAAAAAGTCTGGAAACTTATTTAATGATCCTCGTATATTTCAAAATGAATTGGTCCACAAAGATAACTATATCCTTTTTAAAAATATTTATTTAGTTCTTACGTAGCGTCTCCAGCGTATGGCTTTCTTCAGAGAACTTTTAATATTTTCTTTCAGTGTGGTGTTCGGTTTATATAGAGGTCACTGTTTAGATGGAGTGGTTGTTTCTTTTAATTTCTTGATAGATTCCTTGTAGAGATTGGTTCTTTCTTTTTCTTCTTTTTCCCTTTTTCTTCTATTTCTCTTTATCAGAGTTGTCCAGTCGGCTGGGGCTGTAGAATACACTTACTGTACTTTTGCAGAGGGGTAAGACTATGAGTGTCCTGGATATGTCACTAAACAGTCTGATGGTGAGGTCCCAGTAATGCTGGAGCTTTGGGGAATACGGAGTACCCCTTCATTGCCATTGCTCCCAGGTCCACTCTGGCCCGGCGTGGTAGCACCTGATAGGGTCCTATCTATGGGTTAAATAGAACTAACGGCATACTTATGCTAAACTGAATTGTTTGATTAAACTGAATGGCTTGAAATAGAAATGTTTTTGACAATTAAACCGTACTTACATTTATACTGCGTGCTTGTGCTAAACTGAAACCGTACTTACATTCAAACAGTGTGCTCATGCTAAACTGAATTATTTGAAATAGAACTGTTTTTTGACATTGAAACTGTATTTACACTAAACTGAATTGTTTAACATAGAACTGTTTTGCCATTTAACTGTGTGTCAACAAAATCTGTACTTATACTAAACTGAATTAACAGAATTAGAACTGCTTGACTAAACTGAATAGCAAGAAATAGAATTGTTTTTCACGATTAATCTGTACTTACATTTAAACTGCGTGCTTTTGCTAAACTGAATTGTTTGAAATTGAACTGTTTTTGACATTGAAACTGAACTTACACTAAGCTAGATTTTTATATATAACTGTTTGCATAAACTGAATACTTTGAAATAGAAATGTTTTTGACAATTAAACTGTGTACTCATGTTAAACTGAATTGTTTTAAATAGAACTGATTATTTACATAAAAATGGATTTGGCGTTAAATAACCTACAAAAGTTGATATGCCTTAAAATCCAACCAACCAACTTTATCAGAGTGTGTTTCCTGTTCTTTCTTGTGTGCGCATTTTTACTACCATCATTAGTCTTTGATATTTGATATGCTTTAAACGTTTTTGTTGTTTTACTCTGGGTTGTTGTGTGTGTTTGTGCGTATACATGTATGTGTGTATGTGTGTGTGTGTCTGTGTGTGTATAGCTGAATTGTTATAGAGTTTGTTGGTCGTTTTTGTGTTGAAGTGGTTTAGAATTCAGCTAACAGCTACTTTTTTTACTTTTCTATATGAGTGTGGAGTGCATTTTTTTTCTGTGTGCGTGTGGTGCGTGTCTGTGTGTGTGTGTGCATAATTTATATTTAATCTAGACTGGGCTTGAATTTTTTCTTTCTTTTGGCGACCATAGTCGAGGGCGACCAGAAGGCTCCTTTTTCAATAGCTACTACACCAAGGTGTAGGGGAGGGCGCTACTCCTTTCCCTGGATTGGTCCACTTTACCCTTGATACATACCTTATATCGCTGAGTGTTAAGCAAGGAGGTATTAAGTACCATTTTTAAAGCCTTTGGTATGACGCGACGTGGGATTGAACCCAGGTCTCCCAGACCATTGGCGAACACTTAATGTTGTTTAAAATTTTACTTTGTAAGGGATGGATTTTATGCAGTTTTGAAGTGGAGGTATTTTTCGGTGTTTGTAGTTTTATGGTAGATATCTCTGATAATTTCGCTATTTTCGTTTTTTTATGAAGATGTCTAAAAATGGTTGTTCCATAGTGTTCCATAGTGAATTCATTATAGGACACAGCTTTAAAGAACTACCATTCTCAGACCGTGCCCGTGGTGTAGTCGTTATCGCCGTAGGAAATGAACGCGGCGATACGAGTTCAAATCCTGGACGAGACTGATTGCATTTCACATTGCACTAATACCCTTGGGAAAGGTATGAATCCAATTATTCTCCCTCCAGCTATGGGTAAATAGTAGGACAGACTAGGTTCTTCAGCCTTGGTTAGGCAACTAGTCTAGGAGAAGGAAAAACTCTGAATTCAAACCTGTTAAACTCCGCTTGTGTCATATCCTGCCCGAGCGGAGGGGTTGGTAAATAGTACCATTCTCAGACCTCCTCAACACGAAAACTGCATAAAATCCATCCTCTACATTCTAGCACGCAGAATATGCACCATAATAACAAATATCCCCCCCCAGAAAAACTCGTCTTAAAGAGCTATACACAACCAGAGAGTATACCCAACAACATGGATAAATAAGGGATTCGAATTTGCTGTAAAAATATCACTAAAAGAACCACGAAACCCTCCAAAAACATAACAACGTCGTAACCTACAATAAAAACAACCCGGAGCTATTCACAAGAATTATAAAAAATCTACAAAAGCTTAAAAACAATGACAAAATCGAAGAAATACTAGACACATCAAAAGTCATTAAAAGTCAGAGATAATCCAAAAATCTTTTAAAAATACTCATGTCTTCTACATTCGGGGGAAACATGACACAAAGAGTCTCTAAATGCAAGAATAAAAGATATGGAGTACGTGATATAATTATAAAAGGAAAATCCTCTACCTTCAAAAACCTGAAAACAAAATTCGAAACAAAGATTTAAGCTGCAACTTGAAAAAAGACGTTGTCTATATAATCGAATGCAGCAAATGTAAAGAAATATTCATAGGATCGACACAAGCTCTAAATACCAGGATATCACTCCATAAAAGCAACATTAAAGTACCAGAAAATAGAAAATTAAATGAGTCTAAATACTTATACGAATGTAGCAACGGATAATTCACAACAATGCCCATATATCAAACTAATGACTATACATTTTTTTCAAATAAGAGAAAAAAATTAATTGAAAAATTCTAGTCCACACTGAATAAAGATAATCTATACACACACACACACACACACACACACAAACAGAAACAAACACACAAACATACATGTATATATATATATATATATATATATATAGTAAAAAGTAAAATGTAGCAGCCAGCTAAATTTTAAACCCCGTTGCATCAAAAGAAAGAAAAAAGCTTCATAAAAAACTTCAAGCACACACTGGATAAAATTAAACCAAACACAGAGAGAGAGAGAGAGAGAGAGAGAGAGAGAGAGAGTGTGCGCGTGTGTACACACACAAACTGAGAGAGAGACAGAAAGAGAGTGTATGTGTGTACAGAGAGAGAGAGAGAGAGAGAGAGAGAGAGAGTAAAAAAGAAGCTGTTGAATTGTAAACTACTTTAATACAAAAAAAAAAACGACCAATAAATACTATAGCATGTCAGCTATACACTCACAAACACACATACACATGCACACACAACGACCCAGAGTAAAACAACAAAAAAGGTTTATAGCATATCAAATATCAAAGACTGAATGGGGTAGTAAAAATGCACCCACAAGGGAGAACAGGAAACACACTCTTAGAAAGAGAGAGAGAGAGAAAGAAAGAAAGAGAGAGAGAGAGAGAGAGAAAGAAAGAAAGAAAGAGAGAGAGAGAGTGGAAAAAGAAAAAGAAGAGAAAGAAAGAACCAACCTCTACAAGGAGTCTATCCGGAATTTAAAATAAACAACCACCTCATCAAAACAGTGACCTCTATATAAACTGAACGCCACACCGGAAAAGACATTAAAAGTTCTTTGAAGAAAATATTAGGCTGGAAACGCTGCATAAGAGGAAAATAAATCATTTTTAAAAGGATATGAATCTCTTTGTGGACCAATTCATTTTGAAATATTCACTTTTACCCCTTTGAACCAACATAAAATGAAAATTATATATATATATATATATATATATATATATATATATATATATATATATATATTAGTACCTCGCCTTATGACGTGAATTTGTTCTCGATGAGGCGACTTAAGTCGAAAAACGACTTAGTCGAATTCACTTGTCTCCGAATTTACTTGTAACTATGCTAAACCCCAAGTAATCATTCCCAGTTTTGTATTTAAATTTTTGTAAATGCATTTTTAATAACATATGGTCAATAAGCTTACAACAAGAAAAAATAGTTTTTGATATAATACAGAAAAAAAGTAATCTAAATTTACGAATACATGTAATTCAGTGTGGACGTACAAATAAACTAATTCAAATTAATTTACCAATATTTACATTTAATTTGTTTATTTACATCGCAGACGTAGATGGCTGTAGAGGGCCAGCTTCAACAGCTGATTCTGGCTGTTGTTGTTCGATACGCTTTTTAATAAAAGACTGGTCGAGAGTTCCTTGAACTGGATTCTTTTTCTTTTCTTCAAGGATGATATGATAAGGAGCAAAAGCTTCTCATTTTTATTTATTGTTGAGAAACATGATTTTATGTGTTTTTAACGATTTTCAAGTGATATTTCGACTTCAATGTTTGTGGCGGACAGACGTTAAGTCGAATAAAATGACAATGACTTAACTCGAAACGACGTAACCAGCAGTATCTATATATATATATATATATATATATATATATATATATATATATATATATATATATATATATATATATATATATATATATATATATATAAAATCCGCCCATCCCCAAATGTATAAACACTTCAGGAAAGGAAATTTCTTAATGGATTTTTAAATATTAAATTATACACCAATTTAATTCATACAAATTTTTCCTTTCTTGAAGTTTGTAGAGACTGGGGTTCAATCTCAGGTCGTGTCATACCAAAGACTCAAAAAAAATGGTACTTGATGCCGCCTTGCCTAACTCTCTCTCGCTTTCTCTCTCTCTTTCTATATATATATATATATAAGTATATATAATTTTTTTCATCAATATATTTTTTGGAACACTGATTACATCAAACAAATTTGAAATAGAACTCTACCTACGGAAATAAAATATATTAAAACTTTCTCATCTTTTTCGTTGCATTTAATAACTCACACGCCCTGATGAAGTTCGAAAAACCTAAACGTTTTACGTTGATAAATGATTCAGTAGATAAAATCACCCGCTGAGGGTCTTGTGTTTTTTCATCTTTATACATTTTCATACTGTTTGATTTATTTCCAGTTTTTCCCATCGGACAGAGACACAGACTTATTTGATATTGTCGTAGGTGTTCTGTAAGAGGATGCACTAACCCCATACCTGTTCATGATCTGCCGAGACTACGTATTTCGAACGTCGATAGATTTAATGAAAGAAATGGCTTCACATTGGAAAAGGCAAAAAAGCAGACGGCACTCCACACGAACGCGGACTACGCTGATCACATAGCGCTTCTTGCAAATACACCCTCCCAGGCCGAATCCCTGCGGTATAGCCTGGAGAAGGCAGCAGGCGGAATAGGTCTCCATGTCAATCCGAACAAAACAGTGTACATGTGCTTTTCAGAGAGGAGAAATCTCCACACTAAAAGGTGGTTCCCTGAAACTAGTGAACAAATTCACTTACCTCGGAAGCAGCGAAAAATGGCATCAATATGTGACTAGCAAAGACATGGTCAACTATCGACAGGCTATCGGTCATATAGAAGTTAGACCTATCTGATAGAATAAAACGCAAGCAGCGGTTGTGTCAATTCTACTATATGGATGCACTTCACGGAAGCATATAAAGAAAAAGTTTGATAACAATTGCACAAAATTGTTACAAGCTATATTGAACAAATCATGGAAGCAACATTCCACAAAATAGCTGCTGTATGGCCACCTACCTACGATCTCTAAAACCATCCAAATAAGACGAACAAGGCATGCGGGACAGTGTTGGAGAAGTAAGGACGAACCCATAAGTGACGTTTTCCTGTTGATCCCATCACATGGACGAGCAGGTGTTGGACAACCAGCAAGAACCTATCTATAACAGGTCTATATGGACATAGGATGTATTTTAGAGGACCTGCCGGAAACGATGGATGATAGAGGTGACTGGCGCGAGTGAGTCAGAAAAATCCATGCCAGCAGCACGACATGATGATGATGATGATATATATTTGCAATTGTGGACTGAAAAGTTCATAGGATGAAAAATTCATATGATGACAGCATATCCACTGGTAATGGCTCTTTTATCAATGGGATCCAAGCAATGCGACACTGATAGAAAAAGTGGGGGGATCAAAAGGGGGACTATGCTAAAAAATAAACCTCATTTGGTCACATTACATGTGAGTATCTTGGTCAGTTTATAAACTTATCAGCCAACCCTCATATATATATATATATATATATATCTGTGTGCATGACCTATATATATATATATATATATATATATATATATATATATATATATATATATATTTGCTCATATGCATATACACACACACACACACATATATATATATATATATATATATATATGTGCGCGTATGTGTGTGTGTAATGCTAGTCGGAGCGCGTAAAAGCGATTGTTCGCTATGAAATACGTATCTAATCGTTAGATTTGATGACAATTGTATTTTGTGGGAGTTGTAGAAAGATTACGACAACAAAAATATGACACGGTGGGAAGAGAAGGACGAAAAGGTAGAAAATTGCCCATTGCTAAAGGAAATATGGTTGCTTTGGAAATGGGTCTAATCAGGTGATGAGCAATAAAAAACATGAAACCCTAACAACATTTTTTTATGCATGGCTTGCAACTTTGTATAACACACAGAGACACACACACACATATACACACAGAGACACACACGCACAACAGAGACACACACACACACACACACACACACACACACACACACACACACACACACACACGTGCGCACAAACACACATACACATGATCTATCTATCTATCTATCTATCTATCTATCTATCTTAGTTTGTTTCTATCTATCTATCTATCTATCTATCTATCTATTACATTATATTCATTATCTATCTATCTATCTATCTGCAGGGCGTAGAATTCGCATGATTGTATCCCCGGATGATCTCCCCACCCAACACACGCACCCCAAAAAGTGTCCTGGGTATGATAATAAATTGCATTTGATGGTGTAATTCCACTTCTGAAAATCTGGGGAGTGTTGAGTACCCCTTCATTGCCATTACTCCCAGTTGCACTCTGACCTAGAAAGGGAAAACTTGTTAGGGTCCCATGTATGAGTCAACTAGATTTTTAAAAGATTATTCTTTGATCGGAGGATCATTAAATAAGTTTCCAGACTTTTTTTTCGTATGGGCACTTTTATTGACAGTACACACATGAAACTCTAGTCCCCTTCGAAGTAATCTCCTTCTGCTGCAATGCACTTGTTGTACCGTTCCAACAACTTCTGGAAGGCTCCATGGAAGTCCTTTTGTGTGAGCGTGTCAATGACCTTCGTCACAGCCTCTTTCATCTCCTCAATTGTCTCATAACGACAGCCTAGGAAATAAGCAAAAGTCACAGGGAGCAAGGTCTGGACTATAGAGAGGGGGAGCAACTGTCTTGATGCCCATCTTGGTCAAATAGTCTGTAACAAGGATGGAGGGGTGGACTGGTGCTGGAAATGCCACTGACCCGATTTGAAGAGTGCTGGCCTCTTCCGACGGAATCTCTTCTTGAACTCCCTTAAAACATCAACATAGTAACCCTAACCCTAACCCTTTCGCCAATCAACTCTGGTGTATTGAATTCCTTACTCCTCCTACACCTCTCATCATGCCTCACAGACTCCCGACCTTCATTGAATCTCAAAAACTGATGCTCGATTCATGCAAGATGGTCCAAAAGCAGCGTTAAGCATTCCATGCTTTTTTGCGGCATTTATTCCAAGTTGAAAACAGAATTTTATTGCATATCGTTCTTCTAAAGTATCCTCACATCCAGATTGCATTTTTGAAATTCACCAGCTGTGACAATTAGGCTTTTGTAGGTTGTATTCCAGTTGCTGCTGTAGCTGTACATTTCAAGCTGAAATCATAAAAATTGTTCAGTCATCTCATAAAATGTATAGCAATAACATAGTGAATTTTCAAGAGTCTTCGACAATTTTATAACAAAAAGTCTGGAAACTTATTGAAGGCACCACGTAGGTTGTCCAGTCAGCTAGGGCTTTAGCTTCTCTGCAGAGGGGTAAGACCCCCCCCAACGAGAGTCAACGATATGATTGTATGACACTATATGACACTATATGACAACGATATGACATTAAACAATCTGATGGTGAGGCTCCAGTAATGCTGGGGCTTTAGGGAATGCGGAGTACCTCTTCATTGCTATCGTTCCCAGGTTCACTCTGGCCGGGAATGGTAGCACCTGATAGTGTCCTATCTATGGGTCAAATAGAACTGAATTGTGTACACTTGCTTAACTGAATTGTTTGAAATAGAACTGTTTTGGCATTGAAATTGTGTACTTATTCTAAACTGAATTGTTTGAAATAGAACTGTTCATATGCATAAAATGGATTTGGCATTAATAACATACAATGGTTGATGTGCCATAAAAACTAAACCAAACCAAACTGATTCGGTAGGACTGTGTAAATAAAATTTTAAGAAATAACTTCAGAAAAATGTACATACAGGAATGACGATCCATGGTTTTTGAGTCCTGTCGAGGAGCAAACGCTTGCAAGACACATTCACTAATACTTCGCTTAAAGGTATTTCGCTTGTTCATGTATACCAAAATTTAAGGGGGTGTCCTCGTGGTGTAATGGTTAAAGAGCTGGACTGCAGAATCGTAGTAAGCGAGTTCGTACTTCAGTTGCACTCCTACGTTTACTTTCGGGCAAATACCCTTGGGTAAGGTATGACCCCCCCTGTATCCTCCCAGCAAGGGTTTAAATAGTATAACTATTGTTCTTCAAGGAGAATGGCTTTGGTATTAAATAACCTTCAAAGGTTGATATGCCATTTAACAAAGAAACCAACCAAGAATTTTAGCATAAGTCTGAGGTACATTCTGTCCGCGGGCATTGCTTTAATTTTCTTACACACACACACAGACACACACACACACACATATATATATATATATATATATATATATATATGTGTGTGTGTGTGTGTGTATACATTTATATTTTAAGATTTAAATATGTATTCGGTAGTATAGGATGTGCGTTAAAACGTATCGAGACGGAAGTTGTATTTACCAAGAGAAAAATGAATAGTCAGTGAAGCGTTAATTCTCTTTAAAATAGTTCCCACAGGATTCAATACCCCTATCCCAGCGAGTTTTCTATTGGTCGGAGCAGCTCTGCCAGTCCTCTTAAAGCAGCTCGGTCGAATTTCTTTTCATAGCTTCCACCTTATCAAATTGTATTGTTGAGACGAATTTTGAGTTTAAGAAACAAGAAAACAGTCACATAAAGCCAGCGGGTCAGGTAAGTACGTAGAATGTTGCACTTACACAATCCTGTGTTTCACGAAGAAGTTTCTTTCAAAAAGTATTGAGATGAACTTATATATATATATATATATATATATATATATATATATATATATATATTTGTCATGTAATCATCAAGATTAAATCTAAACGTCTAGACGACAATTAAAATGTCGAGGTTTCATCACTTTATTATCAGTAGTGCACATATCATCTTTTATGTATTGAATTTTGAAATTTAGAAAATTTCTTGATGTAATCCATACTTAATCCACTCATACAAAGTCTTTTTCAAATGTGCTTCGAGTTAGTTCGGTGCTGGAATTAAGTAATAGGATTCGTTAGTCATGAGTACTATGTTCGAATTAGATATAAAGCAAATGGCGGCAAGGATGTGAAGCTTAAAATTCACATTTGTTGCTCTCTCTCTTTCTCTCTCTCTCTCTCTCCCTACCTCTCTCTTCCACACGCACACACACAGACGAGCGTACTGCATTTATTTGGTACCATTTTAATTCTGGTTTTAAAGGTCAACATTTATTATTCGATGAAGAGGTGAAAGTTGATATCTATCTATCTATCTATCTATCTATCTATCTATCTCAGTCTGTTCAAATCTATCTCTCAGTTTCTTCAAATCTATCTATAAATCTATCTATCTATCTATCTATCTATCTATCTATCAGTGTGTATGCATGTATGTATGTATGTATGTTTCTTTCTTTCTTTCTTTCTTTCTTAATCTGTATATATGCATGTATGTTGTGCCAGGTCGTTTAAAGCGCAAGTACTGTGTACCCCAGTATTACCTGTTTTAAAGTCGGCTCATCGGCGACTAAACCGATACTCCCATCGAGGTTTTTTTAGTTGTGAGGATGGTATCTAGATACCCTGCAGGATTAAAAACAAGACCTTTTAAAGAGAAGAGGAAGTATTTTGCTCAATGGCCATCTAGTACAATTTTTCCCGGAGTGTTATACCCCTTATTCTTTGTCAAGTTACCCAATAAGAAGGACAACTCTGATATAACATCTGCGGTTAACATGATTTCTGGTTATCTTGCTCCGTCTTCATTGGATAATCATCATGAAGACTTAGAAAGTGGTATTCATGTTGTACAAGCGTTGGCCACCAGACTACCATGAGGTCCAAATGTTTATGCGTTTGTGAGTCTTTCAGTATAATAATATCAGTTTATACAGAACTGATTGCTTGGTATTAATGAAGAACTCTAATGGCAGGGAAAAAGGTGTCATTAGAAAGAAGAAATGTTAAAGCAAACAAAATCGAAATAATGACAAATGTATAAGGTAATTTATTTTTGAATGGGACATTTCGTCTTGAAATTGAAGAATCAGAAGCAAACAAGAAACTTTTTCGAAACGTTGATCGAATGTTTGATTTAGCTTTTAGCGACAATATCGAAAAACGTATTTGTATTTTTGGAGAGATAGATTTGGTAGGTTTTATTTAATCTGGTTTTAAACTTGTTTTTTGGGATTGGATATAATGTTCATCAGTCATTACTGAATAAAATGTCGTTTGAAACGTCCTGGTTTCATAAGCTCGAATGCTCTCTGAACGTACGTAAGCCTGATAGCTTAATCAGTCTTAAAAGCTACCCCTCTGAAAATGAACATTCCATATTGATGACCTATGGCCAAAACCAGTCACGTTTGATAAGAAACTAATATGTCTTATATCTATGAATGTTTGCGTATCATTTTTTGTGCAGGAGAGAGAGAGAGAGAGAGAGAGAGAGAGAGAGAGAGAGAGAGAGAGAGAGAGAGAGAGAGAGTTGTTTTGTTTCAGGGCGTATCAACAATTTTCGGGTCATTTAAGGCTGCATTAAATTTCAAACAATTCAGTTTAGCATAAGTACACAGTTTAGTTCTATTTCACCTATCAGGTGCTACCACTCCGGGCCAGAGTGGACCTGGGAGCGATGGTAATGAAGGGGTACTCCGCATCCCCCAAAGCCACAGTATTACTGAATCCTTACTATTAGATGGTTTAGTGTCAAATTCAGGACACTCGTTTGGAGAGTGAGAGAGAGAGAGAGGGGGGGAGGGAGGGAGGGAGGGGGAAATTATATATCGTATCCCCCAGTTCACTCCAGCCGTTTTTATATATTGTATCACTCCAGCACACTTCAGCCGTTTTTTCAAAATGGTATTATTCTTTTAAACGAAAGATACCAGAATTTTTATTTCTAATACAACATTATACAATAAGAACGGATAGTATTAGGTATTATTTATCAAACTCAACAGCATTAAATCTCCTTAAACCAAAAGTAATATTACATAAATACATATAAGTGGTTTACATATTTCTTGATAATTACGTATTTATGATATTGGTATCATACTTTTAATTCAGTTGATTGACTGATTTCAACGACATGACAAACCGTCTAGGGTTATTTTATGCTAAGAGATTAGGGAACCACATTCATTGTACGTTCATATTTACATATTTTGTGTAGTTGCTTCTTAAGAAAAAAAAATTGTACTCGGTCATATGATATCAAGTATTCTTATCTAATACAAATAATTTGCAAACAGGTCTATTTGTTCCATACATGGGACCCTAACAGGTAATACCCCACTGGGTCAGAGTGGACCTGGGAGTAATGGCAATCAAGGCGAACTCCACATTTTCCTGATATCCAGAAGTAATTTATCACCACTAGATGCAATTTAGTATCGTAATCAAGACACCCTTTTTTTGGATGGGGTTCTTACTCCTCTAGAGGAGACATATTTAAAGTATTCTAAGCCCCACCAACAGGGGGAATTTTAATGTTGTTCTGTTTGGAAATAAATAACACCTAATGATATTCATTTGGATAGTATAATATAATAATGAAAATCTAATATATTTGGTTTAAAAGAAAATTGTTCGAGGTGTACTTGTTTATGGGTGACACTATATCGTCAAAATATGAATGTACGTAATCACTGTTAAGAGATGGGAAGTCCTCGCTGCGTAGAGGTTAACGCTCTGAACTGCAGTATCGTTGTAAGCGAGTTCAAACTTCAGTCGAGCTATTATATCCCCTTTTAGACAAATATCCTTGAGAAAGGTATGAACTCCTTTATCTTCCTTCTAACTATCGATCAAATAGTACCACTAATGTTCTACTACAATGATGGCTTTTGCATTAAATAACCCACAAAGGTTGATATACCAGTAAGCAAAGAAACCAAACCAATCAATATTAAAAAGAAAAAAAAATTAACAAAACGAAAGTTAGATTTTTTTTAATGTTTCGATATTTGTTTTTTTCTTTTTTTTTTTATCATTCTCATGGCTAAATCTGTTAATATGCTTATGAGGATTGGAATTGACATCGAAATTTAACGTTTTCTTAAAATTTTTTTTTTGATAAATACATTTTGTATACATAGAAATGAACTGAATACCACTAGTGTTTGCGTGAATTCCACTGCAAAATGTCTTTTTGCTTGGTTGATTCTGAATTAGCAAAAGACGATTCGCTGATATTCACGCGTATTTGATCAAAGATATACTCACCGGTTTTCGGCTTACACTCTTTTGTCTTTTTGCGTAGACGTTAGATTTTAACGATAAACAATCTTATTATAATTCCCCAAAATGTCTGTCCGTCCGTCTGTACAGCAAGGGCTCTGCTACTCATCGTTCGATTTCAACCAATCTTTCAAGAATTTCAAATGTCATGTTGCGGCAATCTTTCGAGGCAGACAGCAAATTTTCATCTGCTGAACAGCCCAACCCCACGTTGTGAAGATTCTTTTAAAACAATATTGCTCAGTTGCTGTTTTGGTTCGAAACCAAAGTACAGCTTCACAACAAGAAGAAAAACAAAGAAACAAAAATTAATTCTATGAAAATAGTGTATGTTTTTTTGTTTTCCCACATCTCCCGCAAGGACCTCCCAAAGCTGAAGTACTTATATAAATTGCAGCCCCAAATGAGTGTCCTGTTTATGACATTAAGCCATCTGATGGCGAGGCTCCATAAATGTCGAGTACTTCTTCATTGCCATTGCTCCCATGTCCAATCTCGCCTAGTGTGGTGGTACCTGATAGGGTCCTATCTATGGGTCACATAGAATTGTTTGACATCTTAACTGACTGCAAACAAATGACATGCTAAATTGAATTGTTAGAAATTGAACTGTTTGATCATTTAACTGTATATAAACAAATGACCGATAATTTATTGAATTGTTAGTAATAGATAGCAATACTCGGAACCATTTAACTTTGTTGACTTATGCTAAATTGAATTGTTAGAAATAGAACTGCTTGATCATCTAACTGTGTGTATCTGCAAAATCGGTTTACAAATCATACATTCAATATATATGTAAAAACAGGATTTGGCATGAGATAACCCACAGTGGTTGTTATGCCAATAAAACCAAACCATTTAACTGTGTGCAAACAAATGAGCTAGGGCTTATTTAAAATGTTACCTACAAAATATTCGTTTATAAATCATATATTTGATATATGCATAATCATGATTTGGTACTAAATAACCTACAAGTGTTGATATGCCATAAAACTTAACCAACCAACCATATATCTAATATATGTCAAAACAGGATTTGGTTTTACATAATCTACAAGTGTTGATATGCCATAAAACCCAACCAAGCAACCATTCATATATTTAATATATGCATAAACAAGATTTGGTATTAAGTAACGTACAAGTGTCGATATGCTATAAAAACCAACCAACCAACCAACCAACCTAAACTTTAATAAAGATGCGTCTATATCCTTTATTTTTAATAATGATCATCTTACAACCCGTACGTAATGTGGATAAGTACTGCTTGCAGCAACAATAAGCAGCAGGTTCATTATTAGGGAGTGTTACCGTGTAAAACCTACAACTCTAGTGTAAATATTACTAAAAAATTTCTCTGGGAACTTATCGAAAAGTTAATATTTCTAACATATAAATGATAAGGAATCAATGAGATACAAAACAAAACGGATAAAAGTGTGAACGTAGAACAGTACTTTATAGCATATACGTGTGCGTGAAGTTTTTAATAGGTATGGAAATATTTGAGTGACTTATATTTTTAAAAAGAGTTCCCTGTTGTATAGAATTATTAAGAATGCTGGTATTTTAAAATTAAGCTTGCCGTGTATTATTTTATAGTCTTGTGTTCAATACAATAGGAGTTCACTGTGGACGAAACGACTCTCACAGTTAGGAGAGGAAGAAATAAGTTTAAGCCATTCCGTGAAGAAAGATGATGATGTCTCAGCGCCTTTTTCTTTTATACAACGCTCTGTTGCTATGCCATCAAGCCGTCATAAGCAGAAGGTCTTTTAGCAAGCAAGGGAGATAATCTCACAACTAAAATATTGTGTTGCTTTTGGATAATTACAACTTTAAGAAATAAAAATAGAATAAAATAAACAAAAAAAAATAGTTAAATAAGCAAGATTTCATCCATGCAATAAAAAAGAGGTGCCCGTAATGTAATGGTTATCGTCGTAGGAATTGGACACGGCGACACGAGTTCAAATCCTGGACGAGACTGATTGCATTTCACATTGTACTAATACCCTTGGGAAAGGTATGAATCCAATTATTCTCTCCCTCCAGCTATGGGTAAATAGTAGGACAGACTGGGTTCTTCAGCCTTGGTGAGGCGACTAGTTTAGGAGAAGGAAAAACTCTGAATTAAAACCTGTTAAACTTCGCTTAAAAATTGACCTTGTGTCATATCCTGCCCGAGCGGGGGTGGGGTGGGGGGTTGGTAAATAGGATAAAAAAGTGGTAAATGAACAGATATTCCTTCATCATCCGAAAAAAAAATTTTTAGAAAACGTTTTTAAAAATCAGTCGGATGCATGAAGGAACAACAGTTACTCCTTTTCATGTCTGCATTTGGAAACTAGTTCTGTTCTTTTGTAGCTCTAGCTGCAAACCCCTTCTCGATCCGTTTTCATTTGATTACGGATGTTTGGAAGTTAATGAAATATATACATAATGAAATTAGCATCTATTCATACATTTCAAAAATAGCTTCGGCGCTGAGGAAGCTGTTTTTTTTAATTCAATTTTAATAACTGCCTTAATTGAATTTAGAGTGCGTAAATCGATTCACAGAATAAAAGAAAAAAGCATCAAGCACGTGAATCGAAACCGCGTTAATCGGAGGCTTCCTCTACTTCCAAAACTTCATCCTGGTATCCGAGTAATCGAATAGCTGAATAGGCGTGTCCGTTCGATGCCCTTGTGTTTTTTGCGTTCGATTTTTACCTGCTTTTAAACCTTTTGTGATCAGTCATTGTATACAGTCAAATAGCCAGTCGATTTCATTTCTCCACCCTACCCCCACTAAACTCTGCCACCACCAACATTACTACCGTTGACAACTCTGTTCGCAATTGAGATCTTCATTTAATTTTCTTATTCCCCTTTATCTGACCACTCAATAAATTCTGATTCGTCTTTTTCTGAGGCTATTCTTTCTTTCTTTCTTTCTTTCTTTCTTTCTTTCTTTGTTAGGTCATTCTTTAATCTTCTTTCTTTCTTACATCTTTTCCATTCTTCTCATCATTTCTTTCTTTCTTTCTTTCTCTCTTTCTTTCTTTCTTTCTCACACCTCTCCCTTTTCCTCCACACATTTCACTTAACTACTTTGATAACAAACTTTTCCCGCAACAACCACTTTACTCTGCTTGCTTTAAAATCCTAACTCTTCGATATGGCCTTAATAGTCTATCCAACTCCAGGGGACACCCAGATGAACCCCACTAAAGTCTTCCTTCTTTTTGCATACGTCATGAATATTTAATTCGCTCCGTGTGCACATCAACTAGCCCGTCGAAAGACCATGAAAGTGTAATTCAAACCTACAATTTGCAATTTACATCCTTGTTTACGTATATGTCTGAGCGTTCGTAGCTCTTGATAACTTTTCGTATATGTTCATATAAATCAACGCACACATGTTAAAAGAATACAAATACGATTAGACTTTCACGTGGATTGAGACGGAAAAACGCCAACATAGGAACGTCATGCAGTAAGAAATATCGATGAGAATTTTCTTCTGTAATATTAGTGTGAGTCAAAAGTCTTGCAATATTTTGGTAGTACATGAAGTACAATTCGGCGGCTTCGGATGCTTTCACCGTGGCTGTGAGAGTGACAAACAACACTAGACTGTGATATTTATCCACCCTCCCACCAGGTAGGATTTGACACAAGGTCATTCTAATGTGAGGGACCTTGCACGAATCGTGACTCATACACAACCGTTACAAAAATGCTTGATCCCTAATGAAGTGACTCAGGCGCCAAGTAATGAATTTAGACCTGCAAAGCAAGTATTGCCAGGAGATATGCCCGTCCCCCTGAAACCAAGCGAGTCAGACGAAATTCACTATACCATCTACCCGAGGTGCGCCCAGGAGGATGGCATATAGCATTTGACGAAAGCAGGAAGCCTGCAAAGGGCCGCCGTTCATCCTAGACTGTGAGATATCAAGCTCTCCTGATACTTTCTAAGTGTTATTCTCCAGATTTATGGCTTGGAGAACGGCCTCGGAATCCACTTTTTCGCCTGATTATTGAGGTTCTTACAACCCCAGTAAAACCATCTGGTTACGGTATTGGAATTAACGGCACCTTCACCTTTCATACAATAAATCCGTTTGGTTGCTTTAGTCTACATTGCACATTCATTTGTGCTGCTTTCAAACCACCACAAGTAGTGAAGTAATGCACAACGTGTTAGCGCACCAAATACCACGATACTACCTAACTAGAACCTGAATATTTGAGAGCTTAAACTGCTTTGATCATATGATATACGCGCTGTAAAATAACACGTAGCAAAATATTGCAAAACTTTTGACTCGGTCTAGTATTTTCGGGGACATCAGAAAGTTTGGTACATGATCCCACGTGACAGAAAAGTTCACTGACTCGTTCTATGTTTAAAATAACCATGGTCATCAAATTTTTGTTTCAATTAAATCAGGCCTGTCTTTTTGGTGTTTTTTTAAAAAAAGTTTTTGGATTTGTATTTCTTGACGTAATTTTCATCAATTTTCATGGGTTCATTATATAGATATGAATTCAGCGTCTCTGTTAAAGTTGTGGTCTGTTCGGCGGGAATGTTGTTCAACCAAGAGTAATTTGTTATGGTTTAATGATCTTATTTCATGTCTATGGTTGTTGTAAAATTGAAAGGCTAATCTGATTTCGATACACACACACACACACACATGTATATATATACATATAGAAAGAGAATACCTCAAAGAGCCAGAAACTACATAATGTATTGAGCACTTTTGTGTATTAGCTTCGGTAACTCTGTCAATGTTTTTCTTTTGGCTAGACATTGCGGTTCTGGTTGATTATTTTAAAGCAATACTGATGTTTTAGTCTTTTCTTTTTTACTCAATTTTTTTTTCGAGATATGGGTTTATAATAAATTTTTTAAATTTATAAATTGCATTATCTGGCTCTATTTTACGCCGCCAGAGTTATAGAAATAGTAATAAAAATAAAAATAATATATATATATATATAGAGAGAGAGAGAGATAGAGAGAGATAGAGATAGAGTGAGAGAGATCATTATTGACTATATACGTCTCAGATGCCCCAAAAGTAGTGCATCTAACTCATTTCCATAGAATTTCCGACATATATGAGGAGTATAATAACATCGTTAGATAGAACATTTTTGCTATTAAACACGATTTTTCCACATAAACTGACAACAGATATGTGAAATGCTCCAAAAGTAATGCCTTCTACGTATATTCAGAGAAATTGCAACAAATAGAGGGAACACCAAAATGCCATTCAATAGAGATAGATAGGGAAAGTTTTACATATAGTCTTCACCATAGGCTATCATCATCATCATCATGTCATGCCGCCAGCACGGATCTTCCTGTCCCACTCTCGCCACCCGTCTCTATTGTCCATCGCTTCCAGTAGGTCTTAAGGCTACATCCAGTATCGGCACAGAGCTGTTGTATATAGGTTCTAGCTGGTCGTCCTGTCTTTGCTCGTCCATGTAAAGGGATCCACCGGAGTATATCGCTTCCGAGTTCGTCCTTACTTCTCCTACAATGTCCTGCATACCTGGTTCGTCTAACTTGGATAATTTTGGTGATGGGTGGTAGGAGGCCGTACAGCTGCTACCTCCAGGACTTCTTCACTATCGCTCGCAGGATTCTTCTGTAGTTGCTGTCAAGCTTTTTCTCCATACAATTGATTAGCGTCCATGTAGTGCATCCATATAGAAGTATCGAAACGACCGCTGCTTTGAAAAAACTGCGTTTCATTTTATCGGTCAGGTCTGACTTCCATAAAACCGATAGCCTATCGACAGCTGTCCATGCCTTTGCTAGTCGCGTGTTGATGCCTGTCTCGGTTGATGAAACACTGCTTCCTAGGTTGGTGAACTTGTCCACAAGTTTCAGAGAATTAACATTTAGTGTGGAGATGTCGCCTCTTTAATTAAAGCACATGTATTCCGTTTTGTCTGCGTTGACATGGAGGCCAATGCCAGCAGCTGCTTGTTTCAGACTGTGTAGCAGGGATTCGGTTTGGGCGGGTGTATTTGCTAGAAGTGCAATGTCATCGGCGTAGTTCGCGTCCGTAATTGTTTGTGTAGGGTATCTTCTGCTTCTTTTCTTTGCCAGCTTGAAACTGTCATATTTCATATCAACAGACGTTCTAAGCACGTAGTCTTGGCAGATCATAAACAGGTTTGGGGACTAATGTGTCTCCTTGCAGCACACCTACTACAATGTTGAAGTAGTCTGTGTCTCCATCCGGGGAGCGGACTTTTACTTTCGTGTTTTTATATAGCATCATTATGGCTGCGACGGTTTCTTTGGGGAGGCTGTAGGTTAGTAGTATTCGCCCCATCTTTACTCTGCGCATGAAGTCAAAGGCCTTGGAGAAGTCGACGAATAATATTGTAGCCTATAGGTTTTTTGCATGTGCACCTTTTAGAATTCGACGGATAGTCAAAATTTGTGATGTCGTGGATCGATTTCTCCAAAAGCCATCTTGGTACTTCCCTAGGCTATAGATATGTAAAATGCTCGAAAAATAATGATTTCCCACTCATTTTCACAGAAATTACACCAGATATGATAAACACAGTAACATCATTAGTTTGTTACATAATGAATAGGTCGCCGATTAATTTTGTAAAGTAAGTGCAGAATTCCAAATATATGAATTCGAAAGTAAACAAGTGATTCGTTAGAAGAAGAGTCATGGAAAATAACCAGTGATATGATAGACAAGAATCAACCCCTGGTTGACCTTTTTAGCACTTCCTTGATTGGTTGGTTTAGTCGTGAGAACGGGTCAATTAGGTAGAGTTAATTAAAGCAGTCTAGGAGCCATAACGAACGGATGCCTAAAATGACTATTTCTCCAGGCGTTCGGTCGACATGGGAATTTGGATGATTAAAGACATCGAAAATCAAAGTCTTTGTATCAATTTACAATAAAAGAAGTGGACGTGGAGACCAAGATAAACACAAGATCACCAGAATAATCCCCAGATAGAAGACCAGAAATCCGGCCAGATAGATAAGTATAAGAAAAAGAATGAGGTGTATACCTTAAGTCAGAGAAAGTTTTTAACTACAAAACAGTTTTTTTAACATATTGTCTTCGCCATTGGCAATTCATTTTCGCCTGCGATGAAGAGACATTGCAGGTCATGCTTTGGTGAGGTATTTTCCGTATGCAATGTAAATATGTTTGATTGCATTTTCTAGGGCACTTCTGGTTTGTCTTTATATATACTCTCTCGCCCTGTTGACGAGGCTTAGAATATGCTAACTGCATTCTGGGCCATTGTCCAAATGAGTAGAGTGTTCGCTGATGGTCTGGGAGACTATGGTTCAATCCCAGGTCGAGTCATACCAAAGACTCAAAAAATGGTACTTGATTCTGCCTCGCTTAATACTTGGCATTATAAGGTAAGTATCAAGGGTAAAGTGGAGCAATGTAGGTGTAGTAGCTATTGAAAAGGGAGCCTTCGGGTCACCCTCGACTAAGGTTGCCGATTTTACTTTTTACTTATTCCTTGCAAAGCGGTAAAACTTCCGCCTCCATAAGGGATGTCAAGAGTATAACGCTGCATCTGATAGTCAGGCTCCAATTCTGAATCTCAAGTGGGGGTAGAGAACTTCTTCATTGCCATTACTTCCAAGTTCACTTTGAACCGGAGTGGTAGTACTTGAAAGGTCCCAATCTATTGCTCAAATAGATTTGTTCGAAAATTTTTCGAATTCGATAGTGCAAAAGAAAAAAAGAAAAGAAAAAACTCTTAAGAAACAACTACACAAAAAAATATATATGAACGTATAATGAACGCGCTTCCCTAACATGTAAGCATAAAATAATCCTAGACGGGTTGACTTGCCGTTAGAATCAATAAACCAATCAGTCTTTCTTTGTAAATAAAGTGAATGAATGACTCTTCTCTCATAACTAATACAAAACTGAGACAGTTTGAAAGGAGATCTTAAAAGTACGAGAAGAATGTGAAGATTTATTTGAATCACCTTGCATATACAATCTGACACACACACACACGCATATACACACACTCATATATATATATATAATTCTGTCAGAGGTCATATAGTGCGATTTATCTTTTTGTTTCTTTTTTTGTTTTGTTTTGTTTTTTGCTTTTTAATTAATCGAGATCATTATGATAATGGAAAATAATGGCCAATGTGTGTTACAGTACGAAAATGAAAAAACGGCCATTATTTCTGAAACAAGTTAATACTCTTATTTCTTTCGCAATCTCTTTCAACTCTTCTCCATATATTTCGAGTGGTAACACCTGTTAAGTGTTGGGGACTAGTCAACGCGCAAATTATCGAAAAAAAAAAAAAAATTCGCCCGCCTAATCATAAAACTAGATGTTAACAAGCGTTATTGAAATTTAATATGACACGAAAAAAATGTATATCGATTTGTAAATAAAAGAAATACAAGAGTAATAAAATGCCAAATCAAATATATATATATATATACGTAAATGCAACTGAATGACCTATGACAAACCCGTATATATATATATATATAGGTTTATCATAGGTCACCCAGTTTGATTTGGCATTTTATTACTCTTGTATTTCTTTTATTTACAAATATATATATATATATATCGATTTGTAAATAAAATATATATATATATATATAAGGGGCACCTCTGGTGGTGTAACGGTTAGCAAGCTAGACTAGCAAACCTACACGAGTGAGTTCGAGTCTCATTGGGCGCCCCATTCTTTCGGCCTTGTGCCGCATCGAAGCAAAGAGCTTTGTAAATCACTATATATATATATATAAGGATGAATAAAAGTGATAAGACATATAAGAACGTTACTTTTATTTTGTTTGCTTTTTGTTTGTCTTCATATATTCCCAACCTAATGTCATCGTTAAGAGAAAAGATTTTGTGGTAAAGAAAGAAATTTTTTTGAAAGGTTTCAAGAGATTTGATTTTTTTGAAAAGTTGATATGCTATACGAAAAACAATATAAAATATACTATTAGCGTCGCATATTCATCGGTTTAACGAAGAATGTCGTCTGATATATATATATATATATATATATATATATATATATACTAGTCAAAAGTATTTGGCCACACTCAAAAAATTTCATTTCTCATCCTGGAAGTGTTATTTTTTTTTTTAATAAAACAAGCCAAGCTCCCCAATGGTTTTATTTTTTATACTAAATACAAGTCTTCCTCAGTAACTTTGACATTAGTATAACCAGATATCCTTTGAAAAATTGATTGGAAGACGCTTTTCTTCTTCAGAGCTAAAATTAAAAATTCCCCCAACTACAGTGGATTATACTGTTAGGACCCATCAGGAAAAGGGACAAAACAAGATCCAAAATAGGGCTGCTATACCAAAAGCAACAACAAAAGCAGAGGACAACTTCTTCAGTCACCAGATTGCATGACAGAAGGCTGACAGCTCCAAAAATTATAGTACAACTGAACCAATGTCGTGAAAAATATGCGTCAACATCCACAGTGAAGTGAAGACTCTGTGAAGCTGGCTTATATGACAGAATTCATGTCAAAACCCTACTTTTGAGGAAGCCAAACGATGTTAAAATGTTCAAGTAGGCCAATTCACGCAAAGACTGGATAACAGAGCAGTGGAATAAAGTCCTTTGGACTGACGTTTCAAAGGTCAAAACCTTTTGGTCAAATAGGTGGGTCTATGTGTGGCAAAGAATTGGTGAAAGAGCTGCGAACCGACCGTAAAGCATGGAGGAGGATCTGTTATGTTATGGAGGACTTTTGCTAATAAGTCGGGGATTTACATCAGGAGAAGGTCAAATTGAATCAGTCCGGCTATCATAGCATACTGCAACATCAGGAAATCCTATGTAGAACGCGGTTTTTGTGTCAGGGATTTGTACTCATGCAAGATAATGACCCAAACATACTAGTTAACTTTCCAAGAGGTACATAAAAGTAAAGAGGAACAGCACGTCCTTCGACTGATGTCTTGGCCAGTGCAATCACTGGACTTAAATCCCATTGAACTGGTATGGAATGAACTTGACCAAAAAGTTAAAAATTAAACAACCCACAAGAGCGGCTCAATTCTGGCAACTCTTGCAAAAAATCTGGGCAGAACTATTTTATTCATTTTATATCTGACTCCAGTCTTTGATGGAGAGAATTCTGAGAATCTGTGAAGCAGTGATAGCGGTCAAAGGGGGTCGTTTTGACGAATCAAAAGTTTAAGAGGTTTTGTGTTTTTTTATGTGGCTTAGGAATACTTGTATTTAGTATGATAAATAAAACCATTTTAGTGTTTAATATGTTTCATTAAAAATAATACTTTTAGGATGAGAAATAAAGAAATTTTAAGAGTGGCAAAATACTTTTGACTGGTAGTGTATATCTATATATTCATTCTTAAATCCGATGTACTGTTTCCCCCTAATCTCAATGACAGTGTTACTGTTTTCAAAAAAGTGCTCCATGCAAATGAAATGTTTGCTACATCGGTCGCACGATTCGGAGATTAGATTTACAAACAAACCAGCGTATTCCCTCGAATATCCCCACAAATTCGTCCGGCTATACTGCAGTGTCGAGCAATCAAAACTCATTTTCCGCCATTGCTCGTTACCTATTGGACAATCCGGATTGCACTGCTGCATAAAAACCCGCAATATTTACCATCCTGGCGATTTCGAATAATGACCTTCAGTTATCAATACGGGAAGCTTTGCTTATAACGAGGCATAAATCTGAGTTGTGAACCAAAAACAATTTTATATACCATTACTTTTCAACAACTTCATTGGACCACGTGAAGAAAATATTATTACCCAGGCCAACTTTTCTAGCTTACGGTAATTTTTAACATCAGTTTTCTTCCTTCCTCAATGCTTTTTTGATGGACAATATCCCATGTTAGCTTCCTCCGATGTAAACTCTGTTGTCACTGACATAGTTCTCTAAAAAGAAGGGATCGAAACAAGGGGTTCCCCACCTTTTTTTTTTAGGATTTTAGAATACTTTATCGTTTTCAAAATACTTTATTATGCTCTCACTTTAATATATATTGTAGGTTATTCAATGACAAATCCTCTTTATACATATGTATTAAATGCATATGATATATAAACACATTTTGTTATTAACGTTTTTAAACGAGTCTAAGCTGATTTTCTTGCACATAGTTAAATGGTTCTAAGTATTGCTATGTATCACTAACAATTCAATCAAACATCAGTTATTTGGTTACACAAGGTTAAATGATCAAACAGTTCTATTTCGAGTAATTCAAATTAGCATAAGTCATTTGTTTGCTCACAGTTTAAATGTCTTACAGTTTTATTTGAACCATACATGTGGATATACTACTTCACCAAGTCAATTTTCGACGCTATTTTAAAACTGACAAAATAATCTCCACAAAAACTTTTTTCTGGAGATATCTTATGATCAAAACACGTTGAAAACAGTTAAAAAATAAATAATTACGAAGTAGTATTTCTTTTCAGCTATTTTTTCTGAGTGTTCTCAACCTTGGAGATAAATATTGTTGGTTGGGTTTTATGGCATATCAACCATTGTAGGTTATTTAACGCCAAATACATTTTTATGCTAATAATCAGTTCTATTTCAAACAATTCAGTTTAGTATGAGTACACAGTTTAATTGTTAAAAACGTTTCTATTTCAAGCTATTCAGTTTAGTAAAACAGTTTTAATTCAGCTAATTCAGTTTAGTATAAGTACAGATTTTGTTTACACACATTTAAATGTCAAAACAGTCTTATATTAAGCAATTCAGTTTAGTATAAGTAGAGTTTCAATGTCAAAAACAGTTCTATTTCAAATAATTCAGTTTAACATAAGCACGCGGTTTAAATGTAAGTACACTGTTTAATCGTCAAAAATATTTCCCTTCAAACTATTCAGTTTAGTCAAAAAGTTCTAATTCAAAAAATTCAGTTTAGCATAAGTATGCAGTTAGTTCTATATAACCCATAGATAGGGCCCTATCAAGTGGTACTACTAAGGGCCAGAGTGGACCTGGGAGCCATGGCAATAAAGTTGTACTTCGCATTCCCCAAAGTTTCAGAATTACTGGAACCTCAGCATCAGATTGTTTAGTGTCATAATCAGGACACTCATTCGGAATGTGGGTGGGAGTCTTACCCCTCTGCAGAGGTGCAGCCGGTGTATTCTACAGTCCCAACCGACTGGGCAAATAAATATTGTGAAAAAGAAATGTTTTAAGTTCAAAGGGAAAAGAGAGTTCATATGTTAGAATAGAAGTGACAAAAATAAACAGATGACGTAGCGTATTCATTTGTTGATTGCTTTGTATAATGGCATATCAACTTCCGTTGTTTTTTTTAATGCCAAAGTCATCCTTCAAGAAGTATAGAAGCAATGCTATTCAACCCATAGTTGGGAGGATAATGGAGTTCATACATTTCCCAAGAGTATTTGTCCGAAAGTGAACGTAATAGCGTGATTGGAGTTCGAACTCACTTTCGACGATTACGGAGACCAGCGATGTAACCATTACACCACGAGGACCCCCACTTCCTGGTTGGTTGTGTTTTATGGCATATGAACCCTCGTAGGTTATGGTCTAGTTGGTTGGGGCTGTAGAATACACAGATTGCATCTCTGTAGAGGGGTAAGACTCCTCCAACGAGGATTCAAAGTATGACACAAAATTATCTGATGGTGAGGCTTCAGTAATGCTGGAACTTTGGGGAATCCAGAGTACCCCTTCACTGCCATCGCTCCCAGGTACGCTTTGGCCTAGAGTGGTAAAACCTGATAGGCTTCCATCTATAGGTCAAATAGAACTGTTTGACATTTAAACTGAGTGCAAACAAATGACTTATGCTAAACCGAATTGCTTGGAATAGAATTGTTTAATCATTTAACAATGTGTAAACAAATGACTGATGTTTAGTTGAATTGTTAGTGTTAAATAGCAGCCCTTTAAAAAAATTAACTGTGTGCAAGCAAATGATTAACAGTAAATAGAATTATACGAATTAGATATAAACGAAACCATTTTTAAAAAATGAAAGGAAAAAATGAGCTAAGTCTCGTACAAAAGGCGTTAAAATATATTTCATATGCATAAAAGGATTTGGCATTAAATAACTTACAATTTTTGATATACAATAAAACCAAACCAAACCTCGTATGTTATTTAATGCCAAATTCTCTTTATACATATATATTTATTATGTATGATTTGTTGTTGCTGGTTGGTTGCTTTGGTTTTATGGCATTTTAAATTTTGTTGGTTATTTAACGCCAAATCCATTTTTATGAAAATAGGTCTATTTCAAACAATTCAGTTTTGCATAAGTATGCAGTTTAAATGTAAGTACAGTTTAATTGTGAAAAAGATTTCTATTTCAAGCTATTCAGCTTAGTCAAGCAGTTCTAATTTAGCTAATTCAGTTTAGTATAAGTACAGATTTTGTTTACACACTGTTAAGTGTTAAAACAGTTCTATATTAAGCAATTCAGTTTAGTATAAGTACAGTTTCAATGTCAAAAACAGTTCCATTTCAAATAATTCAGTTTAGCATAAGCACGCAGTTTAAATGTAAGTACACAGTTTATTTTTTAGTCAGACAGTTCTAATTCAGATGATACCATTTAGTATAAGTAAAGGTTTTATTTGCACACAGTTAAATTTCAAAACAGTTTTATATTAAACAAATCAGTACATTTTCAATGTCAAAAAGAGTTACATTTCAAACAATTCACTTTAGCATCAGCACGCAGTTTAGATGTAAGTTAAGTAAAGATGGCGACCGTAGTCGAGAGAGATCAAAAGGCTCTTTTCCGATAGCTACTACATTGAGGTGTAGGGGAGGGCGCCACTCCTTTCACTTGATTGATCCACTTTACCCTTGATACGTACCTCATATTGCTGAGTGTTAAGCAATGAGGTATCAAGTACCATTTTAAAAGTCTTTGTCCTCACGTCCATATTGCATTTCTGAAATTGACCAACTGTGACAATCAGGCTTTTGTAGGGTGCATTCCAATTCCTGTTGTAGCTGCTCATTTGAACCTGAAATCATAAAAATTGGTAAGTTATCTCATAAGATATATAGCAATAACAGAGTGAATTTTCAAGAGTCTTCGACAATTTTAAATGCCTGTACAAAAAAGTCTGGAAACTTATTGAATGCATCACGTAAGTACGGTTTAATTGTCAAAAACATTTCTATTTCAAGCTATTCAGTTTACTCAAACAATTCAGTTTAGCATAGGTATGCCGTTAGTTCTATTTAACCCATAGATATGGCCCTATCAGGTGCTACCACACCGGGCCAGAGTGGACCTGAGAGCAATGGCAATGAAGGGGTTCTCCGCATTCCCCAAAGCTCCAGCATCACTTGAACCTCACCATCAGATTGTTTAGTGTCATATCCAGGACACTCATTGGCGAGGGTTTACCCTTCGGCAGAAAGGTAGTACACAGATTTAAGTTTAAAAACAGTTCTATTTCAAACTATTTAGTTTAGCATAATTATGCTGTTTAGATGTCAATACAGTTCCATCTCAACCAACACAGTTTAGTCCTATTTAACCCATAGATAGAGCCCTATCAGGTGCAACGATGCATGATTTGTAAACACATTTTTAGATGAGATTTTTTTTTGCACAGTTGAATGATTTTAGATATTGCTCTACAACATCAACAATTTAATATGTCTATAACTATAAAAGATTTTTAAAAAAACTCACAATAGATAAAATAGTATTCACCATAAATATAAATATATTAAATGTATTCAAAAACTAAACCACCCATCCTAACAATGAACCAACCCCATCTATGATTTATTTCGAATAAATATAAAACTCACAATTTTCCAAACAACAAACAGTTTAACACCACCTCCGAAGGTGACCAGCGAAAGGGTCAAAAGCGCTTGGGCTAATATTGTTTTTTTTTATCCACCATCTCTGTATTTATCGTTGCGTCCCACCAACGCACGAATATGGCACAAGGCCGTTTTTAAGGTGGGCCCGGTCGGAGGGCCGAAGCCCACATGCGTCCGGCAAGGCCAAAAATACCTTCGGCCCCGTCGGCATTCCCCTTTTGGGGCGCCTCAGACGCCAGGAAATCCCCCCCGAAGGGGGTATAAGCCTGGGGGGATGGCCCCCTGAGGCCGGAGGAAATCTCCAGTGCCGAGACACACCCGGCAGAACCGCCCAGAGGTTAGACGGCCTACCGAATGCAACCCAAGAACTGGAGAGGAAAGGCCACACACAAACGCCCTAGAGCGTCCGCGCACGACCCGGAAATACGAAGAATATAAAGAAGACTTGAACGTCTTCACTTGAAGATCATAAAAAGAAGTAGTCTGTGATATTTAATAAGTTGACCGTTGTCGAGGGTGACTTGAAGGCTCCCTTTTCAATAGCTACAACACCAAGGTGTATGGGAGGGCGCACTCTTTCCCCTAGATTGCTCCACTTTACCCTTGATCCTTACCTTATAATGCTGAGTGTTAAGCAAGGTAGCATCAAGTACCATTTTTTGAGTCTTTGGTATGACTCAACCAGGGATTGAACCCAGGTCTGCCGGGCCATTGGCGAACACTCTAACCATTATGTCAATGTCCGTTTTAATAGAACTTGTTTATATATATATTTATATATAGTAATTTACAAAGCTCTTTGCTTCGATGTGGTACAAGGCCGAATGAATGGGGCACTCAATGAGACTCGAACTCACTCGTGTAGGTTTGCTAGTCAAGATTGCTAACCATTACACCACCAAAGGTGCCCATATATATTTATATATATATACAGCAATAAACAGGCCAAAGCTTTTATTCATAATAACAATAAAAGCTTAAAAAGAAAAAAATAACGGGTAAGCTAACCGCTTTCGATTCTCGCTCAACAGAGCTAAATCGTGGATAATATTAAATAAATAAAAGAAATAACTATGGAAAATATGTAGAGTGGAGGAAAAATCGTTTTGAAGATTATATCGAAATATTATTTCGATATAATCTTCGAGATATATATTCATTTATCCTTATTATATGATATCTCTATCACAAATATTGTGCTCTCTCCAAATTATCAAATGAGATAGTGATATCCATGAACTGTTGTAATATATATATATATATATATATATATATATATATATATATATATATAGTATTATTCGAACCAGTTCGGTTTACATTAGAAACACAAAACAGGATGGAAATAAATTTATAATCCTTAAGTAACCGGTCTTTGGTTTTTTCTTATATATACATATATATATATATATATATTGTGATTACACGGTGTTAGCATTTTTATGGGAGTGCTTTTATGATCTTAAGATCTCAAACATTTTTTAATCAACATCCTTGTCCGTATTTTGTAGGAATGTTTCGCTGTTGTCTTCTCCAATAAAGACTCTACCATAAAAGTTTTAATCGTCTATAGAAGATTCCAAGAATTTTTGACAGGGTAGATGAACGGGTGAAAACTGAAATCATGTCATTAAAGTACCCTCATAGAAGCGTCAATATCTATTTGAATGACACAATATATAGGCACCCCTCCCCAAAGAGTCGGGTCATTGACCTTGTGTCAAGTCTTGTCTGATGGGAGGCAGAGACAAATACAGTCCCTCCCCAACGAGTGTTTTGGATATGACCCTAAACCACTTGATAGTGACACTCTAGTACTGGAGCGCAGGGGATTGTGGTGTACCCCTTGATTGTCATTACTCCCATGTCAACTCTGTTCGGGTCCCAATTATGGGTCAAATAGAATTGTTTAACCATTTAACTGAGAGCAAAGATATGACTGATGTTAAATTAAATTGTTCGTGTTACGTGGTGCATACGATAAGTTTCCAGACTTTTTCGTATGGACATTTAAAATTGTCGTAGACTCTTCAGCACGTTATTGCTATACATATTATGAGACGACTGACCAATTTTCATGATTTCAGGTTCAAATGAACGGCTACAACAGCAATTGGAATACACCCTACTAAAGTCTGATTGTCACAGATGGTGAATTTCAAAAATGCAATCTGACTCTTTAGAAGAACGATATGCAATAAAATTCTGATTTAAACTTGGAAAAAATGCCACAGAAACGTATGGAATGCTCCAGACTGCTTTTCGACCATCTTGCATGAATCGAGCATCAGTTTTTGAGTGGCATAAGAGATTTAAGGAAGGTGGGAAGTTTGTGAGGGATGATGAGAGGTGTGAGAGGAGTAAGGAAGTCATTACACTAGAGTTGATTGGCCAAAGGGTTAGGGTTAGGGTTACTATGTTGAGGTTTTAAGGGATTTCAGGAAGAGATTCCGTCGGAAGAGGCCAGCACTCTTCAAATCGGGTTAGTGACATTTCCACCAGGACAATGCACCAGTTCACACCTCCATCCTTGTCACAGACTATTTGACCAAGATGGGCATCAAGACAGTTTGTCACCCTCCCTATAGTCGAGACCTTGCTCCCTGTGTCTTTTGGTTATTTCCTAAGCTCAGAGGCTGTCGTTATGAGACAATTGATGAGATGAAAGAGGCTGTGACGAAGGTCATTGACACGTTCACACAAGAGGACTTCCATGGGACCTTCGAGAAGTTGTTGGAACGGTAGAACAAGTGCATTGCAGCCAGAGGAGATTACTTCGAAGGGGATTAGAGTTTCATGTGTGTACTATCAATAAAAGTGCCCATACGAAAAAGTCTGGAAACTTATCGTATGAACCTTGTATATAGAAATACTTGAAACCATTTAACAGTGTGCTAATAAAACTCTTGGTGTTTGAAACCAGTTAATTTTGTGGAAACATATGATCAGTAAGAATAGAATTATCTATGTTAACTAAGAATACTTGAAACCGTTTTGCTGTATACAAAAATTGAATTATTGGCATTACAAAGCAATATATGGAAGCCTTTAAATGAAAATGTATGAATAGTATTAAATAGAATTATATTTGAAACCATTTAACTGTGACCAAAGAAATTAGCTCTAACTTTTTAAAAAATATTTCTACTTAGAAATTATATCACTTAAAATTCGATATGACTAATCATTTAAAGGTGCGTAAACAAACAAGTGAAGATCTTAAATTAAATTAGTAAATATTAGTGTTATATAGCAATACTTGATCCATTTAACTGTGGGCGACAAGTAATTAATTGTGAATAGAATTATTCGTGTTAGATAGAAAAAAGTGAAACTGTGTTATCTACAAACTATTCGTTTACAAATCATATATATATATATATATATATATATGTGTGTGTGTGTGTGTGTGTGTGTGTGTGTGTACGTATGTATGCATAGACAGGATTTGGCATTAAATAAGCTTCAAGAGTTGATATGTCATAAAACCAACCAACAAACCATGCACACACACAAAGTAGACACACTTAGCGTAACATTTATATTCGTAGCGAATGATAATCGGTGACCAGAGTTAAAAAACATGACGAGCCTGTTTAACGTTTCACTTTACTCTAATGCTCCCGGAAAAAGCATGGATTCATTTGTTCTCCCTTCCATTATGAGGAAATAGTAGGATAGACTCAGTTCATTTGGCAACCAATTAAGGAGAAGGAAAACCAACGCTATACTACTTAAACATTGACCCTGCGTCACAATATACCCTTGACGAAAGGGATGTGTAAACACACACACACACACACACACACACACACACACACACACACACACATACACACACTTATATATATATATATATATACATATATATATATATATATATATATATATAATTTTATATATATTTAATTTTATGTCTCTATTTCTGAGATGAGGTATTGTGTACATTATTTACATTTTTCGGACTATTGTCCTCATCTTTGTCGCCCTGTTTATCACAACGTTTCAGCTGTTGTACGCTCCGGCCTTCTTCAGGTGGTTGGAATGTCGAACTTAACCCTTTATTTCACTTACCGGGGTAGACTGTTCTAGTTCCACGAGCCATGCTTAACAGATGTTGCTGAAGACATTAGGTTTACACCTAATGTGTCCTTGAGGAAATCAGTGTATAAATTTCTGGGTATTAACCCAGAAATTTATACTGATGTCCCCAAGGACACACGGCACTGTGGATAAAGGCGTTGGTTAGATCCAGTAATATACCCAAAGAGTGTGAGGTCAATACCCTTTGAATGCTATGGTGAACTTTCAGAGGAGAAATTAACAGGAGATAACAGATAACTGACATCCATTAAACATGCCTTGTGGAACTAGAACAGCCTACCCCAATAAGCGAAATAAAGGGTTAAGTTTGACATTCCAACAACCTTAAGAAGGCCGGAGCGTACAACGGCCGAAACGTTATGATAAAGATGAGGACAACAGTCCGAAAAATGTATATAATTATATATATATAGCATTTTGGGAGTTTCATAATTAGATTCTAACCTTTCCTAAGAGTACTAGCTCGAAAGTGAAAGTAATACCGTGACTGGCCTTTGAACTCATTTACTTCGAGGTCGCAGACTAGCACTTCAACTATCCCCACCCACCGTCATTTTTAAGAAATGTTTTAATTCCAAGAGAAGAGTATTCAATTTTGATAATAGAGCGTATGTAAATACAGGCTGTGTAGAAACAAAAATCAACACTGCATGGTAACTGTCAGTTGCACGCCTTTAGGCGCTTCAGATCATGTGGTAATATAATGGCCGAGGGATTTCGTTTTATATATCTTGCCTTTCGGTTTAGTTAGGCTGAGAACCTTTCGGCTCAGTGCATAGGTTAGTTAGGTATAAACTTGAGCGCAGGTGTTGACGCGCGCGCGGAGAGGATGTGTCGTTCACAGATGTCAAAATGAAAATCCCAGATAGAAAGGTTGACCAGTGGATGTGAATGACGTCATGCACCGGAAAAAGTCAGTGAGTTGAGTCTTGCAGTCCGAAGAAGAAGGGTGACTTTCGCTAGTTCACAGTGGCATCGTGGCGGGTGCCACACGTGTTGGGGGGTGGGGGCAGATGGAAAAGCCAGCATAGAATGATTGTGCCTCTCTCTTCCTTATGTCGAAACCTTTAACTCAAAGGTATATATATATGAGTTATGAACATTATATGTACGTTTCACATATCTGCATCATGGGTATGTTACAATGTGCCACACCAGGTAATGCAGTTTCAATATATAGAGACTATAGTAGTTTATGGGATGAAGGAAGCAATTTTTCTTTATTTACTCATCTTCTCTCCCTATCCTCCTCTCTATCTCTCTTTCTATTAATCTCTCTATCTGTCCATATTTAATAGTATAAATGTGTATGGATGTGTGTGCGTGTGCGTGTTTGTGTGTGAGTGTGTGGTATGAGGATTTTTTTCTCTGGAAGACCTGAGGTATTATATACATATTAGACTGGAAAATAGTGGCCAGTTTTTATTACACAATAAAAATGTAAAATCGGACATTATTTTAGAAACAATCGAAAACGTATTTCTTTCAGCTCTGTCAACTAGGCTTAGAATAGACCAGACGAACGGGGCGCTCATTGAGACTCGAACTCACTAGTAATGGGTTGCTACTCTAAAAGTAAAAGTTGGTGACCATAGTCGAGGGTAGCCCGAAGGCTCCCTTTTCGATAGCTACTACACCAAGGTGTATGGGAGGGCGCTACTCCTTCCCTGGATTGCTCTACTTTACCCTTGATCCGTACCTTATAATGCTGAGTGTTAAGCAAGGAGGCATCAAGTACCATTTTTTGAGTCTTTGGTATGACTCGACCTGAGATTGAACCCAGGTCTCCTGGGCCATTGGCGAACACTCTAACCCCTAGGCCAATGTCCGGTTGCTACTCTAGATAGTAGTAAAAGTACTCTAGATAATAATTATTATTAGTTTATTACACCAGCGTTAGCTGATGGTCTTTCACTTGAGTCTGAGAGACAGCAAGTTTCCCAAAGATTCCAGGACTTTTCTCAGTATTCTGGCTGATTTTAAGAATGCTATAGTTTGGATTGTTTCTACTCGTTCTGCGATTTCTAACTCTTCCAGCCCCTTAACTAATCCTTTGAGGATCGTTCCGAGTGCACTAATTACAACTGATATTACATCTTTGTGTTCCATAGCTTTTTAGTTCTCTAGTAAGGTCTAAATACTTGTTTCCCTTCGTTTTCGTTGATTTTCACTCTATGGTCAGCTGGAGCGGCAAAGTCCACTGTTCGGCAGGTTCTCTTTTTTTTTGTTAATTAATACTAGGTTTGGTCTTCTCGCCGGGATTAGGTGATCTGCTTGTATCTCAAAATCCCAGAGAATTTTATGCGTGTCATTGTCCAGGACGTATTCTGGTTTGTGAATATACCACCATTTGACAGTATGGTCCAACTTCAATTTCTTTCACAATTCCTAGTGGATCATCTTCCCTACTCAGTTGTGTCTATTATTATTGTTACTCCTTTTCGAGTTTTCACACTAGTGATAGCCGATAGTTTCTCATTGGAGTTTGAGTGACAGCAAGTTTCCTCAAATCTCCAGGACTCTTCTTAGTATTCTGGCCGATGTAGTTTGGATGGTCTCCATTCGTCTTCTTATTTCCAAGTCCTCTAGTTTCTTTAATAATCCTTTGGTGACTGTACCAAAAGTACCAATTACAATTGCTATAATCGTCACTTTTATGTTCCACAGTTTTATCAGTTCCCAAGTAAGGTCCTGGTATTTATCCTTCTTTTCTCTTTCTTTCAATTTTACTCAGTAGTCAGTTGGGACCGCAAAATCAACAATTCTTCAACTTCTCTTTTTTTGTTGATTATTATAAGGTCTGGTTGTCTGGCCAAGATTAGGTGATCCGTTTGTATGGCAAAATCCCAGAGGTGTTTGTTTGTCGCATTTTCCAGGATAGATGCTGGGTTGTGCATATACCATTTGTTCGTATGGTCAAATTTAAATTTCTTGCACAATTCGCGGTGGATCACCTTGCACACCCATTCGTGTGTGTAGTCTCATACTCTTTCTGTGCTAATTTGCTGCATTCATTTATTATGTGATTGATCGTTTCGTCACTATCTCCTCATAACCTACGTCTGCTGTTGTGTTGCGTCTTTTCTATTTTTGTTTTGATATGATTGGTCCTTATTGCGTTGTTTTGTGCTGCTATTTGAAGAGATTTAGTTTCTCTCTTAAGGTATTATTATTATTATTATTATCACTCCTACTACCACTACCACCCTCATCACAATTTCTATTTTTGTAATAATAATAATAATAATAATTATAAATATATAAATATTAGAGTGTTTGCCAGTATTCTGTGAGACTAGGGTTCAATACCAGGTCGAGCCATACCAAAGACTCAAAAAATAGTGCTTGATCCCTCCTTGCTTAATACTCAGCATTATAAGGTATGTATCAAGGGTAAGTGGAACATTACAGGGGAAAGGGTAGCACCCTTCCCTACAGCTTGGTGTAGTAGCTATTGAAAAGGAAGCCTTTGGGTCGCTCTTGACTACGGTAGGCCAATTTACTCCTATTTACCCAACCCCTCCGCTCGGGCAGGATATGACACAAGGTCAATTTTTTAGCAGAGTTCAACAGGTTTGAATTCAGAGTTTTCCTTCTCCTAGACTAGTTGCCTCACCAAGGCTGAAGAACCTAGTCTGTCCTACTATTTACCCATAGCTGGAGGGAGAATAATTGGATTCATACCTTTCCCAAGGGTATTAGTGCTATGTGAAATGCAACTTACTAACTAATATATATATATATGTTTCCATCTTTCTTTCTTCTTTTAATCCAATATAAACTAAAAGTAAAGTTGGCAGCTGTAGTCGAGGGTGACCCGAAGGCTCCCTTTTCACTAGCTACTACACCGAGGTGTAGGAGAGGGCGCTACTCCATTCCTTTGATTGGTTCACTTTACCCTTGCTCCTTACCTTATAGTGCTGAGCAAGACGGCATCAAGTACCATTTTTTAAGTCTTTGGTATGACTCGACCTAGGATTGAACCTCAGTCTCCAGGACCATTGGGGAAACACTCTACTCATTAAGCCAATGGCCTAATTAATCGAATATATATATATTAATCGAATATATATATATATATATATATATATATATATATATATTCGATTAACTAGACAATTATATATATATATATATATATAGTTTTTCTTGGTTATCCTAGTATTTTTTCTTCGAGTGCGTATCACTATCTTATGAAACACCAACAATATACATACACATGCACACACACACACACATACACAAACATACACATAAACACATAAACACACGCAGACACACACTCACACACACAAACAAACTCAGGAACACTCAAACACAAACATACACACACAAAGACACATACACACACATATATGCTGTAAATACTACCCACGAAAAGAGAGCCAGTCTGGAATTCGCTGTGGCTGGATCTCCTCACTTGCTTAAAGTGATGCATCTTGTGAATTGTGTTAATCCCCAAACCGCTAATCTCGCCACGTCATTTGAAGGAACGTTTTGAAATCACGTCAGCCCGTAATCCTCGCGATTTACTGAGCCCCGCTTTTGCTGGAAGGAGGGGCGACACTCGGGTCATTCAGTACATTTTGCTTGATCGAACAACAGGTCACTGAGTGCAATTTTATTAAAAAAAAAAAAGAAAAACAAACTTGTTTTTTTGTCGACGGTAAAAGCAAAAGGTGAATGAACTACACGCGCGCGTGCGTGTGTGTGTGTGTCCATTGGATCGTTTGGTTTCTTCATTTGATGGCATATTAGCCTTCATGGGTTATTTAATGCCAAAGCAATCCTTCTAGAACAGTTGTGGTACTATGCAACTCTTTACTGGGGGCGAGATAAGGGTGTTCATACTTTTCCCCAAGGGCATTAGTCTGAAAGTGAACGTAATAGCACGACTAGCGTTCGAACTCGCTTACTACAATGTCACAGTCCAGCACATTAGCCACTGCACCACAGAAATGTAGGCTTACCACCAGATACTGTTTTGTGTCATTCTTTCGGAGCCAAAGCTGCAGTTACTCAGATAGAAATTTACAACGAATGAAACGTTAGTTTTCTCCAAAATAGTTTCTTAAACCTTCAATTCGATCATCCTTTTTTTAAAATTTCATCTTTTATAATATTATGAAGTTGAGCAACTAGAATTCTTTTAACCCCCATAGCACTGATAAAATTTTCGTCCACTAACACACCGGTAGTTTGGTCTGGTTTCTTTGTTTAATGGCATATCAACTTTTGTAGGTTATTTAATGCCAAAGCCATTCTCCTAGAAGAACAGTAGTGGTACTATTTAACCCATAGCTGGGAGGATAAAGGGGTTCATACCTTTCCCAGGAGTATTTTCCCGAAAGTAAACGTAATAGCACGACTGGAGTAGGAACTCACGTACTACGATTCCGGAGTCCATCGCTTTAACCATTACACCACGAGGACCCCCCACACCGGTACTGTAAATTCTAGTGACGTAGCGGTTAAGATGCTGGAATGCTACATCATAGTACAGAGTTCAAACTCCAGTCGCGCACTCTCAGAATAATATCCTTGAAAACGAATTTCCATAACTAGGGTGAAGTAATACCACTTCTGTTAATTTACAAGCATGGCTTTGGCATTAAATAACCCACTAAGATTGATATGCCATGAAACAAAAGACCCAAAGTAAACCAAATATGCGGATACCGAATATGTTAGAATTGGTCAAAATTGTTATCCATAATTTATGTCCATAAATAAATCATGATTTTTTCTCTATATTTACTATTTATTGTACTCAGATATATCTTAGTTCACATTAAGTCAAACATATTCATGTCTTTGTACAAATAGTCACTAATCTCACCATTTTAACGGAACTATGTTTTATGAGTCCAACCCTTCAAATTTACTAGCGGAATCAGAATTACTAAAGTATATAACTCGAAGAAATTACCCAACACCAACTTTCTTTCCTATTGAAATTGAAGTTTTACACTCAATCTAAATTAAGAAATACACCTCAAAAGCTAGAAATGTAATATGCTAATCATATGAAAATAAGCTCTTTCTATTGGCCAGTAAAAATCAAATGTGTGTACTACGTCATATGAAATGTAAAGAATTTCAGAATGTACTCCACTATCAAAAACGAATGAATTGGATTTCTGTATCTCAAGTGCGTATGTACGAAACCAAATATATGCAGTAAGGGTTAATGTTCACAACCTTCTCAAATCTTAGCCTTGGGATAAATCAGGAGAAAAAACACTGAACTTAAATCAACATTACTACATTGAAAAACTGATTTTGTTTGGTTTGGTTTGATTTTATGGCATATCAACAATTGTAGGTTATTTAATACCAAATCCTCTTAATACTTAAAAATTAAATATATGATTTGGTTGGGTTGGGTTTTATAGCATATCATTCATTGTAGGCTATTTAATGTTAAATCCTCGTTATACATTATATATTAAATGCATATGATTTGGTTGGGTTGGGTTTTATGGCATATCAACCATTGTAGGTTATTTAATACCAAATCCTCTTAATACTTAAAAATTAAATATATGATTTGGTTGGGTTGGGTTTTATAGCATATCATTCATTGTAGGCTATTTAATGTTAAATCCTCGTTATACATTATATATTAAATGCATATGATTTGGTTGGGTTGGGTTTTATGGCATATCAACCATTGTAGGTTATTTAATGCCAAATCCTCTTTATACATATACATCAAATACACGGGATTTGGTTTGATTGGGTTTTATGGCATATCAACCATTGTAGGTTATTTAATGCTAAATCCTTTTTATATATATGTATTAAATGAATATGATATATAAACACATTTTGTTATTAACGTTTTTAAACGAGTCTAAGCTGATTTTCTTGCACATAGTTAAATGGTTCTAAGTATTGCTATGTATCACTAACAATTCAATCAAACATCAGTTATTTGGTTACACACGGTTAAATGATCAAACAGTTCTATTTCGAGTAATTCAAATTAGCATAAGTCATTTATTTGCCCACAGTTTAAATGTCTTACGGTTTTATTTGACCCATAGATAGGACCCTTTCAGGTGCAACCACTCTGGGCCAGAGTTGACTTGGGAACAATGGCAATAAAAGGGTACTCCACATTCCCCAAAGCTCCAGCATTACTGGAGCCTCACCATCAAATTGTTTGATATCAATCCGGGACACTCGTTGCGGAGTGGGGGGTCTTACCCCTCTGCAGAGAGGCAGTTGGTGTATTTTCCAGTCCCAGCAGACTAGGTTGACTGGTCTTGTGCCTCATTTTGCCAGTTGTGGAGGGGTTGGGTAACTACAACGATACTGGCAACGATATAATGATTCAATAACAAATTGCAAAATATTTGGAATAGTAGATAGAAAGCTGAAATAAAACAAGATATTGCACATTCGTTTGAAAAAGGACCCAGCCTAAACATTACATAAAAACTTATCCTAGATTACAGAGTATAAAATGGTTCTGATAAGAGGTGCCCGTGGTGTAATAGTTATCGTCGTAAGAAATGGACACGGTGACACGAGTTCAAATCCTGGAAATAAATCTAGGAAATAAGACTTAAAAAATGGTACTTGATGCCGTCTTGCTCAGCACTATAAGGTAAGGAGCAAGGGTAAAGTGAACCAATCAAGGGAATGGAGTAGCGCCCTCTCCTACACCTCGGTGTAGTAGCTAGTGAAAAGGGAGCCTTCGGGTCACCCTCGACTACAGCTGCCAACTTTACTTTTAGTTTATATTGGATTAATAGAAGAAAGAAGGACGGAAATATATATATATATATATATATATATATATATATATATATATATATTAGTTAGTAAGTTGCATTTCACATAGCACTAATACCCTTGGGAAAGGTATGAATCCAATTATTCTCCCTCCAGCTATGGGTAAATAGTAGGGCAGACTAGGTTCTCCAGCCTTGGTGAGGCAACTAGTCTAGGAGAAGGAAAATTCTGAATTGAAACCTGTTAAACTCCGCTTAAAAAATTAACCTTGTATCAAATCCTGCCCGAGCGGAGGGGTTGGGTAAATATGATAAAATGGCTCTGATCATTGCGTATTGCCAGACCTACAGAACGGCCTGTCAGCGGGGTTTAGAATAGGCGACTATTCCGACCAAAAGAAATGTGGATATCCTGGGTATGACACTAAACTGCATCCGGCGGTAAGGCTCCAGTTCTGGAATTTTGAAGGTACAATGTTTTAGCAAAGACACTCTGCCGGGAGAGTTCCCGAGATGTAGTAGCCAACGTACTGAATGACGACATAATAGTATGCAAGTTCAAACTCCAGTCACGTTATTACATTCACTTTTGGACTAATTCCCTTGGGAAAGGTATAAACCTCTTTATCTTCTCCAGCAATGGGTTAAATAGTCCCACTACTGTTCTTCTACAAGTATGGCTTTGGCATTAATTAACCCACGAAGGTTGATATGCTATTAAACAAAAGAGACCAAAGCAAACTAACCAGCTGGAACCATGGTTTCAAGTATTGCTATTTAACACTAATAAATCTATTTGATATTTAATCATTTATTTGCACACAGTTAAATGGTTTCAAGTATTGCTATCTAACAGTAATAAATCTATTTGTTAATAATCATTTATTTGCACACAGTTAAATGGTTTCAAGTTTTGCTATTTAACGCTAATAAATCTATTCGTTATTAATCATTTAAGTTGAAGTTGAGATATCCAAAACAATAGAATACTTTCCAGGGAAACTCCCAATTCTTGATGTGTCGTCTTTTGATTGCAATTTGTTTGCGCTCAACATCACCGCGGTTCTATGATGCAGAAGGCTATCCACAATGAGGACTTCTCTCAATGGATTCCCAGTCAAGTTGGAACAACGTTTTATTCCGCTATTCCCTATTGAATCCTCCCTTCTTTGACAGTCGAAAAAGTTTTTGCCTATAAATATGCAAGTTTTAAGCAAAACTTGATGCTTCTATGAACTTGTTGCTTACAACCATAACTCTGGAAACAAACAATCTGAACGACATTTTACTGCTGACGAGAGGGTGTCCGTTGACACATGCGCAGAAGGATTCACTGTGATTGGATGCCAAATAACGTCATTTACATCAAGATACGCGAAAGGTTCGTAAAATACTCGAAATAGTTACATACCTTTTAGACATACATTCTCGGGTAAATATTTTGCTATATTTTCGTAATGCGAGACACAATTTGGATGCTTTTGCAGAGGTTGTGAAGGTAACAAGCCAAACTGAATCGTAAGATGCCGAGCTCGCCTGATACTTTCCAAGTGCTACTCACCCGATTCGTCTTTATTGTTTGGGGCACAGCCTCGGAATCCACGGTAGCCTACCTTACATTGTCTGGTCGTCGAGTTTCTTACAGTCTTAGAGAAAGTTCTTCAAGCATCTGCTTACTGCACTGTGATCAACTACGTCTTGACCTTTCACACAATAAATATTTTGGGCTGCTTCGACGGCATTATGGACCTAAAGGTATAAGTTCGCAAATTTGACTAAGTCGCATATTTAACTGTGCAGCTTTCAAATCAAACTTTGAGGAAGGAAATGCACAACGTGTCAGCGCATCAACTATCACGATAGTACCAATCACTGTGGGTACCTTAAAAACTGTTTCGGTCAACATAATATACGTGCCACAGACTACCACGTTACAAAATATGTCAAAACCTTTGACTCACCCTCGTATATATATATATATATATATATATATATATATTCGGAAGAAGAACTCAACTGGCCGTCATTTGGCTATTATAAATTTATTTCAGTTGATCACGCCATATGAGAAACCAACCTCTTCTCATAGCCATCACATAATGGAGAGAAAAAATATAAAAATATTCTTTCAATGGATTCTTACTCGTTTTTTTTTTTAAAGATATTGGTTGCTCTTATCGAGTGGCCAGTAAAAATAGATTTATAATAGCCAAATGACGGTCAGTTTTTCTTCCAATTGTATGAATTTGCTCTTGGTAATATACATAAATTTATATGTCAAGAATCCTACATTGAGCACTCCTGGAGATTTATAGGAATCCTCTAATATACTTTCAGTTTGAACCATTCCCGACTCTTCTTTTCAGGATATTTTTTATTTTATATATATATATATATATATATATATATATATACAGGGTGGAACGATAAAATTGTCGCCCAAGAAAAGACGTCATGATTCCATTTCTGTTTAATGAAAACCGGTTTTCTTTTTTTGTTGCAGACCATATCCTTGTTGGCCAGTTATGTACAAATCCCAAGAGCGATGGGAGCCTTCTATCATGTCTGAAAGTGACACAATATTCAACGAGCGAGATCAGAGATGCGCCGCTGTACAAGTCATGCACTCTACCAATCCAAGTTATGAGAACAGGACCATTGCCAGCACCCTCAAAATGCAAATCTGGATTGTCACGAATAACAGGGACGTGCCCAGGGTGATGAAAATAAAGTTTCCGGTTACGGTTATGGTCTTTGGTGTGGTTTCAAGTGAGGGCCGCATCATGCCACCTCACATCTTCGAAGTCGGCTAGAAAGTCAACACCAAAGTGTACCTGGATGTGCTGAAGAGTGGGGTGTTCCCCTGGTGCAATCAGGTGGCCGGTGGCAGACCCTAGGTGTGGCAGCAGGACTCGACGCTGGCCCACAAGTCCAAAGAGACCCAGGCTTGGCTTCAGAAGGAGTGTTACAACTTTGTACTCTTCCCTCACTGGCCCCCTCCGCCCCGACCTGAACCCGCTGGGCTACTTCGTTTGGTCATACGTCGAGAACATCACCAACATGACCTCCCACAACACCAAAGCCAGCTCTACTACATAATCAAGTAGGCTGAATTGATTTTTTCAATAAAAGTTTTAAAATAAAGCTGTAGTGTTGTTTTCTTTAGGACAATTTTATCGTCCCACCCTGTATATATATATACATGTGTCATTCAATAAATAAGGGGAACTTTCTTTGATAAAAAAAAGATTGGTTTATGGCAAAATTATATTAATTTCGCCAAAATAATTGTTAAGAGGCTATTCAACATGGTGGCAAGTATTCTTCAGACTTAAACAATAAGATCTGTGATTAAATGTTTGATGGTTGAGAAGTGAACGGCATGTAAAAATTACAGAAGAATGAAGCAAATTTTAGTTTAAAAATTACAGAAGAATGGATGATATCGAGGAGCAAGTTTTAGTTAAAAATGTTTACAAATAAGCTAAAGAAGGGTTTACAACTACGACCCCGAGTCGAAAAGTCTGTCCATGGAATTGGAAGAAAATGATCCTCCGGTAAAGAAAAAGTTCCAGGCGCAGCGGTCAGTAAAGGAGGTGATACTTCTGAGACTTGAAAGGATCCATCACTATTGATTGCCTTGAAAGATGTGCAACAGTAAACAGTGCTTCCTATTGCCAATTCCTATCATTATCATCATAAATAGGATTACGATGCGGATTGTCCGTCGTCGAAACGTCATGATTTCTAAAACTCTCTTCTTCTCCCCAACAGGGATTGAGCACTCTGGCAAAGGAATTTACGGCTGTCACTCACATAATGCAAAGCTCTTCGAATGAATTGAACACTCTGGTATCCAGTAATGCAAAAACGCAAACAAACGAAAGCAACTACATAATGCCTCATAATTCCCCAACTGACGTGGTTCGTTTGTTGGCTGAGCGATATGGTACTAAGTCTACCGTAAAATTGGGCGGGTTTCGATCCCAGCTTCAGGCATCCTATGCGTCTAGCCACACTGAAGAGTTGTGATACAACGAAACAGTCTGTCTGTGGATAACTATATATATATACATAGTTTCGGCCTTAAGACATCGTTAAAAGAAAAATTTTGTTGAAAACATTTTTATGGAAAGTTTTGAAAATATTTTTTTTTAAAGAGCTTATGTTATGAGAGATGTGACGAAAACTGAACTAGTGACGTAGCCTAAACATTTGTTGATTGAAAATTATTTTCTGTTATCCAAGGGTCTTCAGCTGACTTTTACATATTTGCTGTCAGGACACATAGGTGTTGTATAGTGGCTCGTACCACGTGACGTCCGGTATCTCGGAGGTATAAAAGATGTTGTGTTTCTTAAGCACAGTCAGTACTGAAAGATCTCTGCTTCGTGCAGAGGTTTTCCAGCGGACTGTTTAGCATCCGTGCCGGACTGTCAATGCTCCATGGCAGACTTGGGGCCGAAAGGTCTCCAAATTCGGCTGAGCTACCTTCGGGTGGGCGAGCTGCATCACTGATACCTTTGTCACCCTTGTATAGCACTGAACCTTGTTGTCAAGTTTGAGCTATAATCAGGTATACGTGCTTGGACCAAGATTTAGGTCCAAGTCCAGCTAGGATCATCTGGCCCACATTGCACTAAGTGGGCCGATGAGCAACATAGTCCAGTAGGGCACGAGTCGAGGCTTGTGCCCTTGTGTCAAGTCCTGTCTGGTGGGAGGCGGAGACAAATATCCGGTACTGAAAGATCTCGGTCAGTAGCAAGACCAACTTCGGACGTAACACCCACAGCGCGAGACTTATGATATTTATTGAACTGTACCACTTCAGTTAATTAATAATTAACTCTATTTCACTGTGCATCTTTTCCTTGCCACAATACAATAATAGGTGCGATCTCTTCATTTGGAAGGTAAATGGTAATCATGGAATGATTTGTTTCAAATTAGCCGTTTCTGTTTATTTTTTGTTATTTGTTTATTTAGTTGTTTATATGCCTCCCCAAAGCACCACCATTCAGTTTGATGTTAAATCCATTTGGAGTCAGTGTCTGCATACGTTTTATCTATTGATCTTAATGTGCTTCTAAATCGTCCCAATATTTTTAGAAACATCTTTATGATGATGGACTTTGCAGCTCCGTTAAAATTGTAATCGTTGATGCTGAAATATTGTCCTACATATATATAAATAAACACACGCACACATGTATTATACCGAGCCAACAGTCTTTCTAATGGTATTTAATGGAAGAGGGGCTACTGACTTCTACCGGAAGTGCTTGAAACATTTTGCAGAAAATTAACCAGATAGGTCTAATGTCTAATTCATTCAGAAATAAAACAGGCTTCCGCAGACGTACGCTATTTGCTTGATCAGGAATATATATATATATATATATATATATATATATATATATATATCCTTACTGATGCGTTGTGATGTGTGTTCAGTGAGGTTTCCTTTCAGTTCGTTGGGGGGGGGGTCTTGCAACATCAGACCCCGTCGCCCAAATGACCCAGTTGGCATTGATCTTACGCCAACTCCCACCCCGGCAGCTAAACTGTGTATCTTTCACACAAGGCAAATGACTGCAGAAATGGAGGCGCCTCTGGTGGTGTAATGGTTAGCAAGCTCGACTAGCAAGCCTACACGAGTGAGTTCGAGTCTCATTGGGTGCCCCTTTCATATGGCCTTGTGCCACATCTAAGCAAAAAAAAGCTTAGTAAATTTCCAAATGACTGCAGAAATGGCTCTATTTATGGGTATCACTTTTAAATTTTGGCAACAGCCAATCAGAGCTTGGCTTCTTTGATGACTGCTAAAGCTTTCCTTTAAAATTGAGTGGCCACTCTGCTCTTGTTTTCCCTGTCGCAATGACGTGTTGTAGGTGTTGTATACTAGCTCATACCACGTGACGTTCGGTATCTTGGAGGTATAAAAGATGTGTTTCTTCAGCACAGTCAGTACTGAAAGATCTCTGCTTCGTGCAGAGGTTTTCCAGCGGACTGTTTAGCATCAAAATAGCATCGGCTATTGTTCAATCCGGTATGCAATATTTTTTCCTCCCCTTCCCGAAACTTCGTTATAGATTACAATAAAAATACTGTACATAAATATACAATTGCGATTAAAACCAGCAGACTCCGGTTTGAAATATAGGTTTAAATATTGTTTTCGAAACTTAATTACAATAAAAACACTGGACATAAATTTCCATATATATATTTGAAAGATGAACATTATTGGATTATTTTACTGAAGTTCTGCTGCAACAGCTAACTTCTGGTTTGAACAAACTCAACGATAAATTTTTATTACAATAGCAAAAGCAGAGGTAAGTTTTGTACTAATTAATTTATAGAACTATATATATATATATATATATATATATACCGAGCCTCTTCGCCATGGGCATGTCAGTTTTTAATTGGAATAAAGCTGTTTTGAATTAAGAGATTTTCTTCTCCTATATTAGTTCCCTTATCAAGGTAAAAGAACACAGTCTGACCTACTACCTACCCATAGCTTGGATTCATGCATTTCTGAAGGACATCAGAACGAATCAAAATACAAACAGCCTCCCCAAGGATTTGAACTCGAGTCACCGATTCCATTTCTAACGAAAACAACCCTTCCATTAAAGGCACCTTTTTCTCTCCCCACTATATATATATATATATATAGTCATCCACAGACACACACACACACACACACACACACACACACACATATATATATATATATATTATAACTATTGAATTTCGTCAAATCTAATTAATCAATAATTTTATCACCATAATTACTAATTAGAAAATCGATATTAAATATTGTTTGTCCAGTCCCGAGCAATAATTTGGTACCACGAGTTTCTTTTAATTCTGCACAGTGACTTTCAGACTTTATTTTTTAATTTTGCACACTGGAGATTATTATTGATTGCTCAAACAGGTGATTATTCATTGTAATGAAAGTTCGAAGACCTAAGCTGATATAAATTAACAAGAAGAAAAGAATTAGTTTTGTAGTGGATTTTCGTATTCCAGCGGATCATAGAGTGAAAAGATAAGAAAACGAAAAGGTAGACAAATACCTAGATTTTGCCCGAGAGCTGAAAATGCTGTGAAACATGAAGGTGACGATAATACCAATTGTAGTTAGTGCCCTATCAATGGATCCCAAAGGCCTGAATCAAGACCATTCAGATCACAACTTTTTTTAAGATCAGCTTGAAGACTTTGAAGAGTCCGAGGAACCAAAGGAGAATTTGCTGCAACTTAAACTCCGGTGAAAAACTCACTATATAATAATAATAATAAAAATATCAATTGTAATTACAATTGGTGCTCTTGGTAGAGTCACAAAAGAATTGATAAAGGGGCTGGAGAAATTGGAAATTAGATGACGGGTGAAGACCACCCAAACTATAACATTACTGAGATCGGCCAGAATACTGAGGAGAGTCCTAGAGACTTGGGAAGACTTGCAGTTACTTAGATCACAATGAGAAACTATCGGCTAACGCTAGTGGGGAAAAACTGGAAAAGGAATTAATAATAATAATAATAATAATGATTAAAAACGTTATGGAACATGAAGGTAACAGTGATACCAATTGTAATTGGTGCACTTGGAACGGCCTCCACATGTTTAGAGAGGGTGCTGGAAGAGTTGAAAATCGGAGTACAAGCCGAGGCCATCCTGACTCCTACATTTTTAAGATCGGCCAGAATGCTGACAAGAGACCAGTAGACCTGAGGGAACTTGCTGTCACTTGAATACCAGTGAAAAACCATCAGCAAACGCTGGTGTGAAAAACTTGCAAATAATAATGATAATAATAATAAACAAGAAAAAGAAAGAGATCCTGATGAATTGTGAACTTTGCAGTTCCGACTGACCACTGAGTAAAACTGAAAGAAAGCGAAAAGAACGATAAGTACCTATGTTGCATATTGACCCTTGACTGTGCCGTCAATCAGAGATTTTCTGCACGGGAGCACTTGTGAAAATAAACAGAAGCAGTCACATGGTCTAACGGAAATGTGTAGGTTTTATTAAATGGTATACACAGATACCGACGAGACACAAGGGCAGTACGAATCTTGAGTCAGTCTCACTTGCGGCCAGAAAATATTCGGTCAGTCACAGGAGCGCCAGCGAGTGGCTGGGCGCCTTACTTGGGCAGTGAGTCGCAGCAGGCCTTCGGTTGAGTACCCCCGGCCAAGAAACAGAAGAAGAGCTAAGTGGGGCCTAGAAGATAACAAAACATGGTAGGGTCAAGAGAAGAAGGCGAAGTTTTGGGCCAATGTGGTTGTCTTTATTCGTTTCCCTCCGTCTGTCTGTCTCTTTCACTTCACAGAAGCTTTGACTACAAGAAGAATAATGAATGTTATACTTTTATAATCATGTGTTGTGGTTTCTTTCCTCATCATGAGTATATAATACCTAGACCTTGCTAGAGAACTGAAAAAGCAATGGAATATATCATTATCGTCATCAAGTCGCACTGCTAGCATAGATATCCTCCCCCCTCTTTCTCTTTCTCTTTCTCTTTCTCTCTCGCCATTCGTGGTTCCCGGTAGGTCTTCTTGGCTGCATCTTGTAGCTGATGTAGGTTAGTTCTTGATGGTTGACCAACACTGACACGTCCATATGTAAGGGGTCCATAGGAGAACGTCACTTATAAGTTCTTCCTTACTTCTCTAGCAGTGTCCCTCATGCCTTATTTGTCTTATTTGAATGGTTTTAGTGATAGGAGGTTATGTAACCTGAAGTTATGTAAAAAGTAAATGAAGTTGGCGACCATAGTCAAGGGCGACTAGAAGATTCCCTTTTCAATAGCTACTACATCGAGGTGTCGGGAAGGGCGCTACTCCTTTCCCTGGATTGCTCCACTTTACCCTTGATACGTACCTTATATTGCTGAGTGTTAAGCAAGGAGGCATCAAGTATCCTTTTTTAAGTCTTTGGTATGACTCGACCTGGGATTGAACCCCGGTCTCCCGGGCCATTGGCGAACACTCTAACCATTATGCTAATGTCCGGTTTGATATCTTAAAATAAAGGAGTGAATTCTTGGAGAAGACCAACACGTGACTAATTCATTCTAATTGCTACTTATTGAACATAGTGTGCTAATTCCATATTTTTCCAGACCTGGAAGAAATATAAAATTAGCACATTATGTTCAATAAGGTTTTCTTTGTTTAGTAGTAATCAAACAAATAACAATTAAGATGTATGATCTTTTTATTCGATATCTGATCATTCGACTCAATTTGCTTTTCATTAGTTTTGTTGTTCATTTTCTATTGTTTTTAGTTTTCTACATTGACGTTCTGATATCTTTATATTCCATTTCTTTTGTATTTGCACCAAATTTATTGTACAGTTCACTGATATGTTTCATCTGATGATCGTATTTTTCTTTTTGTAAAAAATTTAGAGGATCTCATTCTCTAGGACAAATTCTAGTGCATATATTATTTGGTAGTATGGTTAAATAATAATAAAGATTTATTATTATTATTATTATTATTATTATTATTATTATTATTATTCCTCCTTTTTCTTCCCTTCTTTTTTTGCGAGTTTTTTCACACCAGTTTTATCAGGTAATTATTTTTTTTACTGACATCTGAATGAGAACATGTCTCCCCAGAACTCTAGGATACGTCTGAGTATTCTAGCTGATTTTAACTTTTGTCTAGATCCTCTCGATTCTTCCTCCAGTTCCTTCAGTCTATTAAAAAGTTTCTTGGGGACAGTTCCAAGGACTCTAACTACGGTTGAAAATTGTTGAAAGAGACCATCATGAGGAGGAGAGTAAGCATTCATCTATTCATATATATATATATATATATATATATATATATGGAGGTGTCCGTGGTGTAATGGTTATCGTCGTAGGAAATGGACACGGCGACACGAGTTCAAACCCTGGACGAGGCTGATTGCATTTCGCATAGCACTAATACCCTTGAGAAAGGTATGAATCCAATTATTCTCCCTCTAGCTAAGGGTAAATAGTAAGACAGACTAGGTTCTTCAGCCTTGGTTAGGCAACTAGTCTAGGAGAAGAAAAACTCTGAATTAAAATTGACCTTGTGTCATATCCTGCGCGAGCGGAGATATATATATATATATATATATATATATATATATATATATGTGACTATATATATATATATATATACAATATCATCATATATATAATGGTTAGAGTGTTTGCCAATGGCTTGGGAGACCGGGGTTCAATTCCAGGTCGAGTCATACTAAAGACTCAAAAATAGTACTTGTTTCCTCTTTACTTAATACTAAGCATTATAAGATACGGATCAAGGTTTGTGGAGCAATCCAGAGACAGGAGTAGCGCCCTACCCTATACCTCGGCAGCCGTCAGGTCGCCCTCGACCATGGTCGGCCAACTCGCTTACTATATATATATATATATATACTGGGGTATGTTATAAAAGTATCGTGATTGGTTTGTTATTTTATTTAATGGCATATGAACCTTCATAGGTTATTTGATGCCCAAACCATCCTAATAGAACTGTAGTGGTACTATCTAACCCATGGTGAAGGAGGGATAAGAGTAGCTCTTATCTTTCCCAAGAGTATAAGTTTGAATGTGAACGCAGAAGCGCGGCTTGGGTTCGAAATCGGCTCCTAAACTTCGCATTCCGGTACGTTAGCCAATACACCTTGGGAACTCCCTGGGTATCGAGAATAAAGATATATTCCAATGAGTTTTTATTTGTCGAAGTACCTTTGAAACTTTTCTTTTAATAAGCTGTTTCTTAAGATTTCTTTTAATAAGCTGTTTCTTAAGATTTCTTTTAATTTCCCCCAAGCCTCCAACAATTGTCCATGAAGCGAGTTTTTAGTTTAGGAAACAAGTTACATGGAACAAGTCGTTGTGTGCTGCAATTTCACAATCTGGTGTTTCGTCAAAAACTGCCGATCAAAAAGTATCGCGACTGGTCTAGACTTCATCTCGGTGTCTAGACATCATCATTGCTTCATGTCTTCGTTTAAATTTATATATAGCATAGCACTTACTCCTTAGAAAATAAATAGCTCTCTTGTTTACAATCCATTCGATTTGCTCGAGATGAAATGTTTATAGTCGTAAGAAAATGGGCCAGGCAACCCGAGTTCAAATCCTGGTCGAGGTTTGCATTTCACAAAGTGCAAATACTCTTAGGAATGCATCAAACCATTCTCTCTCCGTCTATGGGTAAATAATAGGGCAGATTAGACTCTTTAACCTTGATATGGCAACCGGCCAAGGGAAAGAAAAATTCTGATTTCAAACCCGTTAAACTCCAGTTTAAAGATTGATCTTGTATCACTCCTTGTTTTTACGAAGGGTTGATAAATACATATCATCTATTTTATTGAGGGATATTGTATTGTATATTGAGGGATATTCTATTGTATGTTTGGTTAGACGTCCCATTGACCCTTCGTTTGGGTTCGTCCGCCACACTGCTTCCCATGGCTTCCTAGGTATAAAAATTGGCAACCGTAGTCGAGGGCGACCAGAAGACTCGCTTCAATAGCAACAATACCGATGTGTAGGGGTGCTACACTTTACCCTTGATACGTACCTTATGATGCTGAGTGTTAAGCAAGTAGGTATCAAGTACCATTTTAAAAATCTTTGGTAAATCTCGACCTGGGATTGAACAAGGGTCTCCTTGACCATTGGCGAACCCACTAGGCCAATGAATACCTCCTGAAGTACGGAAGACAAGAAAAGTTGCTAACATAATTCTTCGATTATACAACACGAGAGAAAGACTGCACCCTTTCCTTCTTCAAGAAAGGTGACCTTGGAATCACCAAGAACTATAGAGCTATAAGTCTTACGGCTATAGCTGCTAAGGTTTATAACGCTCTGCTTCTCAATCGCATCTGAAATGAAGTCGAGAAAATCCTTTAGAAAAATTAGAATGGTTTTCGGAGAAATCGATCCACTTCGTAGATTCTAACGATCCGTTGAATCATCGAAAGAGTATATGCAAAAAATCTCGCAGTAACACTATTATACGTGGATTTCTTCAAACCATTTGATTCCGTTCACAGAGGAAAAAAAAAAAAAAAAGAAATTTCCACTGCTCTAATGATCATTTAAACTGTGTGTTTGCTGTTGTTTAATGGCATATCAACCTCCTCGGGTTATTTAATACCAAATCTATCCTTTTAGAAGGACAGTAAATGATCCTTTAAAATAACACGGATGCTTAAAAAGATAAATAGGAACTATACAAGAATGCTACGAGCTATTTTGAACAAATCCAAAAGCAAAACCCCACGAAATAACAGCTGTACGGCCATTTACCTACAATCACAAAAAAAAAAAACATCCATGCAGTAATTTACTAAGCTTTTTGCTTAGGTGTGGCACAACGACGTATGAATGGGGGCATCCATTATTAGTCTCACTTACTAACCATTACAACACCCGAAGTGCCTTTATACCACCCGAAGTGCCTGGAACAAGACATGCGGGACATTGCAGGAGAGGCAAGGACTAACTCGTAAGTGACGTTCTTCTACAGACCCCAAATCATGGAAGTGCCAGTGTTTACCGACCAGCAAGAACTCATCTACCTACATCAGCTCTGTGCGGAAACAGGATGTAGTTTGGAGGACCTTCTGAAAGCGATGGATTATAGGGACGGATGGAGAGAGAGAGAGAGAGAGAGAGAGAGAGAGAGAGAGAGAGAGTCAGGGAAATCCGTTTTGGCCGTGTGACTTGTTGATGATGATGATGATGACACAACCACAAAAGCAATGGTTCATTTACCTGATGGACACACAGTCTTCTTTGGCATTGTCGCTAGAGTTTTGCAAAGAGATACATTGGCACCATATATGTTTGTAATCTACAGAGATATCTCTGTTATTATAAAACGGTTTTTCTTCCAAGCTGAGTCAGTACTAGAGTATGGATGCACCACCTTGACTCTGACTAAACGTACGAAGGAAAAGCAAGATGGGAACTACGGAAGAACGCTGCGTGCTGTTTTGAATAAATCTTGGAAGTAACACCAAACAAAACAAAATCTGTGCAGCCACTTACCTCCCATCTGACAAACCATCCAAATGAAATAGACAAGATGTAATGAGCACTGCTGGTGAAGTACGGAGAAGCCCTAAGGTGACTTTCTCTTATGGACTCGTACACTTGGACACGCCAGTGTTGGCCGTCGAGCAAGGGCTTACATCAACTATGTGTGGATACCGGATTCAGTTTACATGACCTGCTAGGAGCCATGGATGATAGGGACTGATGGCGAGAGAGAGAGAGAGAGAGAGAGAGAGAGTCAAGGAACTCCGTGCTATCAGCATGAATTAATGATGATGATATATGTATATTGGAGAGTTTAAGCGAGTTTGAATTCCAGTCACGCTATAACGTTCACGTTTGGTTTGGTTTTATTGAATATCAATCATTATATAGTATTTAATGTCAGATCTATTTTTATACATAAAAACAGTTCTATTTCAAACAATTCAGTTTAGCATAAGTACACTTGTTTGTTTATACACAGTTAAATATAAAAACAGTTCTATTTCAAACAAGTCAATTTAGCATAAATACACAATTTAGTTCTATTTGATCCATATATATGACCCGATCAAGTGCTACCACTCCGGGCCAGAGTGATGACAATAGAAGAATACTCTGTATTCCCTAAAGCTTCGGCATTACTGAAGCCTCACCATCAGATTGTTTAGTGTTATATCTAGGACACTTGTTGGGGTGGGGTTCTCCTCTGCAGAGATGCAGTTGGCCCATTCACTTTTGGACTACCACCCTTAGGAAAGCGATGAACTCCCCAATTCCCCCAGATATAGGTAAAATACGAGTTCCAGTACGGTTCTTCTAGAAAGATAGCTTTACCATTAAATAACAGAAGTTTGATATGCCATTAAATAAAGAAACTAAACCAATCTCAACATAGATATAGTTGTTCACATTCAGTCACGATGAACAAACGCCTACACCCACGGAAAAAAAATTCTCTCTCTCTCTCTCTCTCTCTCTCTCTCATTATTCTTTGCCAAGGTTTCTTGCCCGGAGCTTTTGAAATATTTATGCTCATGAATATAACAAAAGCGAAGTATGTATATATTCAAACATACATTCGCATAGACACACGCTCGCACACATAAATACGCACATACATACACACACACTCGCACTCAGACATATGCATACATGCAAACACACATACTCACACATTCGTACATACACATATATACACGCATAGACACATACTACACGCACTTGCAAGTACATGCAGGAAGATGCTGGCACTCAATTCGATTTTTTTAAATTTTTATTTAAGAGAAAACCTTATTTAGAATGATTTGTTTATTCTACTATATATATATATATATATATATATATATATATATATATATATATATATATATATTGCTTTGGTTGGCTTCTTTTTTTAATAGCATATGAACCTTAGTAAATGCCAAAGCCATCCTTGTAGAAAAACATTAAGTATGCTATTTAACCCATAGCTGAGGGTATCATCACGTTCACACCTTTCCCAAAGGTATAAGTTCGAATAATAAACTTTAAAGCGCCTCTGGAGTTCGAACTCACTATATATATATATATATATATATATATATATCAAGTAGAGTTGGTGATCGTGATCGTAATCGAGGGAAAACCTTATCATTAGCAACTACACTGATGTAGAGGAGGCCGTTACTCCTTTCCCTGGATTGCTCCACTTTACCCTTGATTCATACCTTATAATGTTGAGTGTTAAGCAAGGCAGCATCAAGAACGATTTTTTGAGTCTTTGGTATGACTTAACCTTGGATTGAACCTTGGTCTCCCGGGTCATTGGTGAACACTCAACCCACTAGACCAGTGAGCCGGTATATGTATACTTTTTCCGTCTTGTTGGTTCAAAGAGAGAAAAAAAAAGTAAATATTCTAAAATGAATTGGTCAACAAAGAGGTTTTTTTAATTATTTATTTTACTCCTACATGTGTTTCTAGCGTCTTATCGATATACCAGGAAGATTTTAATGGTCATTTAACTCGACGAGAGCAATGAGACGCTAGAAACATGCGCTGGAGTAAAATAGATAGGGCAACAAGAAAGCTCCCTTTTTAATAGCTACTACACCAAGGTGTAGGGGAGGGTACAACTCCTTTCCCTGGATAGCTCCACTTTACCCTTGATACGTACCTTATGTTGCTGAGTGTTAAGCAAGGAGGTATCAAGTACCATTTTTAAAGTCTTAGCTATGACGCGACCTGGGATTGAACCATTGGCGAACACTCTACCCACTAGGCAAATGAGTGGTTCCTATATATATATATATATATATATATGTATATATGTAAATAGATTGAATAATATATGTATATATATATATCATCATCATCATCATCATCATGTCGTGCCGCCTGCACGGATATCCCTGACCCTCTCTCGCCATTTCTCCCTATCATTCATCGCCTCCGGCAGGTCTTCAGGGTTACATCCTGTGTCCTCGTATAGTTGCTGTATGTAAGTTCGAGCTGGTCGTCCTGCTTTTGCACGGCCATATGTGGGGGTCCATAGGAGTACATCACTTATGAGCTCGTCCTTGCTTCTCCAGCAGTGTCCCGCGTGTCTGGTTCGTCTAACTTGTATAGTTTTCGTGATGGGGGGCAAGTGTCCATATAGTTGGTGTCTCGTGGGGTGTTGTCGCCAGGACTTGTTCAATACTGCTCTCAACATTCTTGTGTAGTTTCCGTCTAGTTTCTTCTCCAGCCGTTTAGTTAGCGTCCATGTGGTGCATCCATATAGCAGTATCGACACAACCGCTGCCTGGAAGAAACTGCGTTTCGTTTTATCGGTCAGGTCTGATTTCCATATGATCGAGAGCCTATCGATAGCCGTCCATGCCTTCGTCAGTCGTGTGTCGATGTCTTTTTCGGTTGATGAGACGCTACTTCCTAATTATAGCAATAAATAAAAAGACAATCATCCATGTATGAAAGTCTACAAAAGCAAAATGGAATACTAATTTGCAGCAAAAAATAAAACGTTAACCAGAAAAAGCATTAATATAAACATGTTTTGTTATTCAATCAAGTTACATTCAGTTCACTCGATGCGAAAAATATTCGATGACGTACATTTAGCTGACCGTAAAGGGAAGATGCCTTTACTTAATATCACACATGAAGCGCAAATTTTAACATTCTCATTTCATTTTCAGATGTACCAACAGCATTCATCATAGTAGTTTCGAGACTGGCACCAGAAAAAAAAAAGGACTCGTCGTATTCGATGCTTAAGCCGCCAACCAACCAGCAGAACTTCGACCAATCAGAAGGCAAACAGCAGTAATGACAGCTTGGTAGGTGCAGACCTCACGAAGATACTATTGTTATTAATAACAAGTTCAGTTCGACTGTAATTGTCCTGGAAGGTTTTGGTCAACAATGGTAACGTCATGCAATTTTAATTTTTCTCGTAAAGCCTCAGTTAAAATCAAAATGTTGGACACTGTGGTCAAGCCCTTAATCAATAGGTGAGAGTGGTCCAGAGATTGCAGCAAGACTCTGGTCTCACTTACATGGTCCTCTTGACTTAGGTGTTGCTGGTTCAGAATTTTCATGATCATGGCCCACCTAATGATTTAAATACATGAAACTTGTGGTAATAAGACTGGCATGAAGAGCTTAATAAGCAATTATTAAAGTTTTATTTTTCTCGATTGCACAGTTTATGAGCACTTTTCTGATTTATGAAAAAAAGATTTTAGAATGATTCGTTTATTCTGATATATATATATATATATATATATATATATATATATATATAGAGAGAGAGAGAGAGAGAGAGAGAAGGGTTATTGAATAAATTAGGTGAATTTTGGCTAAAGGATGTGGTAATGGAAAACGCTGTTTGCAATCGCTCCTTTTTTTAACGACATCAAAAATCGTGGGTCCTTTTATGCCCCAGAACACTATCGGTGTGATCGTCTTTACTGACCACTGCGACGGGAACTTTTTCTTTACTTGAGAGTCAACATGTTTCCACTTCATGGACAGTCTTTTCGATTTTGGCTCGTAGTGACAAATCTACGTTAAGGCCATTCGTAAGCATTTTTTTTAACTAAAAAATAATTCTACGTACAAATAACACATTATTCTGTAAATATCACATGGTTTGATGACTGACCTCAGTTCAAACCTGGAGCACTCCGATTGATTTATCATACATCTCTGTCTAAACTGCGTATATCACAGACACACACAGACGCGTGCACACACACACACACACACATATATATATATATATATATAGTTTTCAGTGTTCGATTCAATGCAAATTTAAGAGACAGAGAGAGAGAGAGAAAGAGAGAGAGAGAGAGAGAGAGATGATTGGGTTAGGAGAGTTTTGTAAAAATAAGTGCTTGTTCAAATACATATTTAAAAAATATATAAGACCTAAAATATTGAAATATTGATTGACAGTTCTTCACGCACTGACTTAAAGTTTCACGTAGGAATAATATTTCTTTGTGCAATTACCTTCTGTTTAATTTTTAATTGTTCTCATTTCTTTTCAACATTAGATTCTCGTCAGGAGAAAAATGCATCAGGATTCTATCATTTTAATCATATCTTATTGAAAATAGCAGACAAATAATGACAAAAAAATTTTGATCTTCTGTTCTCATATTTGTTGGATCGAAAATCTGCATGCATTGATTAGTGAATTTCAATCTCCCTGGGTGCTCCGTATTGAAGGGTTTGAACCCAGTTCAAACTACGCAGTTCTCTTATGTGCTAAGGTCAAGGCTCGCAGAGAACAACTTCTGTCAAATAAACAAAGTTAAACAACAATGAGTCCGTTCAGTACTTAGGTGAGAGACCCTTTTGTAACGGCAGTTACTGCAAGCAGCCAATATCTTGTGAACCAGACTAAACTAAGCTTCAAAAGTGAATACGCATATATATATAACTTAAAAGATCAATGAAATATCTGAAAGAGTGCTCGACGTTACAACAACAGACCAGGTATACAACTCAGAAATATATCAAATTACGAACAATTTAAATACGTTACATTAAATAGTGTGTACAATGATCACCGGATATAGGCATGATGGTTAGAGTGTTCGCCAATGGCCTGGGAGACCTGGGTTCAATCCCAGGTCGAGTCATACCAAAGACGCAAAATATGGTACTTGAGACCACCGTGCTTAAAAAGGTAGGGATCAAGGGTAAAGTGGAGCAATCCAGGGAAAGGAGTAGCGCCCTCCACTACACCGAAGTGTAGTGGCTATGGAAAAGAGAGCCTTTCGGGTCACCCTCGACTAAGGTCGCCAACTTTACTTACTTTACAATGATCAGACGCAAAGTGGTATATCAGTCATAATTATAGTGTGGTTAAAAGTCATATGTTAATATGGAAGTATACGTGACACGTAACCCCCCCCCCACACACAGGGCTATCTAAATAGTGGAGAATAAATGTGAAATAAAAATGGTAAATGGCACATGAGAAATTCATTAATATATCTACACTAATGTACATATATTAATAATATTACTTTTTAAAAGTAATATATATATATATATAAAGTATAAAAACGATATAAAACATGATAAAAAACGATTTGCCTCAATATATATATATATAAAATTATTAAAATACATATTTGCTGACTTATAGGAGTATCTTTGAAATAATTTGAAGCACGCTTCACATACTCACTACCACTGTCAGCAGATTCTTGAAATCTCCCGCAAGTGATTTAAAAATATTGATATTTCTAAGGAAATATCTTTATTGGAAAAGCAGAACTGATATTACAGAGGCCAGCAGGGGAAGATTCCGATAAGATGTTCCAAAGGATGGTTAACAGGTAGAGACTTTAATATCATAATATCATAAAGGAACTCTTTATATATATATATATATATATATATATATATTAAAATACCTACATTTTGAAAGGATTTCAGATTTTTTATAAACTAAATAAAAAATCTGAAATCCTTTCAAAATGTAGGCACGAGAACAAACACTTCTCTCAGACTTCGATCCATACACATAACCCATCTAACACCTCAAATATATATATATATATATATATATATAAAACCTGAAGCACCGTAAGTACCATTTTCCTCCACCAACCATCACACTCGCTACGCAATATATGTACCATCTTTCTCCATTAATCCCCATACTCTTATCCACACGCCTCTACTATCTGCTAATTCTACTTTCTTATGAGAATTAAGAATAGGCCCCAACACTTTACATGCCTCTTATTTACAACGTACGCTCTACCCTTTTCTACAATAGTGTATATATCACACAGCATTAACACAAAACATATAACTATTAAAAATAACCATCCCTACCGCCCAACTATTACCCATACCCCTCAAACCTGCCCTCTATTTCCTTAATCAATTTCCTTAATTTTATAATGACAACACTTTGCTCTTCAGTCATAATCATCATCGTACATAAACATAAAATTATTGTAATCCCTTTATCATTTTCATTACGCACGTACTACCAAAGAAAACTATAGTATATATAATATTTACGCAACAGTTCATCAATTTATTATTATATCCTAACCTAATTCCCTTCCCTAAATATTATACCAACATTGTACAATATTACATTGCAATTCAATATACCCTTATTTATACCTATTTTGATTCTGGTTTACCACAATATAACAGTTTAAATACGCTTACAATTCAAATCTTTATTCATTCTCCACGACATGCAATGATGATGTTTGGTTCCTTAGCTATAGTCACCAACACATACAGAAATAAAATGATGTAACGAAAAATTAAGATACACCTACGAATTTACTTCCAGTTATACAACGCGTTGCGTTTGAAGCTTAACCTAAAGAAACCGTAGCGGCAATAACGATTCTCTATAGAAACACTAAAGTAAAAGTACGATCACCAGATGGAGACACAGAATACTTCGACATTGTAGCAGGAGTACTACAAGAGGACACGCTGGCTCCGTACCTCTTTATCATTTGTCTAGACTACGTACTTAGAACATCGATTGACAAAATCAAAGAGAATGGCTTCGAACTGACGAAGAAAAGAAGCAGAAGGTAACCCGCAACAACAATTACCGACGCCGACTACGCCGATGACATAGCGATACTGGCAAATACACCAGACCAAGCCGAAACACTACTGCATAGTTTGGAACGAGCAGCAGCAAACATAGGCCTCTATGTTAATGCACACAAAACGGAATATATGTGCAATAAACAAACGGGGGACATCTCCACTCTAGAAGGAACCCCTCTTAAACAAGTAGACAAATTCACTTACCTAGGAAGCAGCGTCGAATCAACCGAAAAGGACATCGAAACGAGCTTAGCGAAAGCGTGGACAGCTATCAATAGGCTATCGATTATTTGGAAATCAGACCTAACCGATAAAATGAAACGCAGTTTCTTCCAGGCAGCGGTCGCATCGATACTGCTATATGGCTGCACTACATGGACGCTAACAAAACGGCTGGAGAAGAAGCTAGACGGCAATTACACAAGAATGCTACGTGCAATCTTAAACAAGTCCTGGCGGCAGCACCCCACAAGACACCAACTATACGGCCACCTGCCCCCTATCACGAAAACTATTCAAGTTAGACGAGTCAGACATGCAGGACACTGCTGGAGAAGCAGGAACGAACTCATAAGAGATGTACTCTTATGGACCCCCACACATGGCCGTGCAAAAGCAGGACGACCAGCACGAACATACATTCAGCAGCTATGTGAGGATACGGGATGTTGTGCTGAAGACCTACCTAGGGCGATGAACGATAGGGAGGAGTGGCGAGAGAGGGTCAGGGATATATCCGTGCTACCAGCGCGAGATGATGATGATGATGATGATAACACACGTATACGCACACACCTACGCACACTCAGAGACTTACAACCACACGTCAAGAATCATACAAAATCTCAACGGTTTTTTTATTGTATTTTTTCGATTTTCGATTCATTTCATTTTCTTAACTGCCTGATAATTGTTGTTTTGCAAAAAACTCCATGAAACCCAGGGGTTGCAGTCTAAATTCCATGAAATAAATATATATATATCTAACATATATTTATTTATATATTTATTATTATTATTATAATATAATAGCTCTATCCTAGATACTGAGCACTCTCCATATTATATTGCACTTGGTTCGGCACAAACCCACGAAGTGATTTAGTGACAACCAACACTGTTATGATATATATATATATATATATATATATATATATATATATATATATTGGTCGGTGGGTTAGTTTTGCAACATGTCAACATTTCTTGATCAGTCAATGTAGAGATAGAGTGATTTTCCGAGATTTAAATAAAAGAGAAGTTATTTCGTAAAAGTATGACATGTATGTATATATATATATATATATATATATATATATATGACATATACATAAATATATATACTAATATATATGTATATGACATATATATGTATATGACATTTATATATACGAAATCAACTAATACACAACAGCCCAGTTGGCCGGGGCTGTAGAATACGCCGATTGAATCTCTGCAAAGAGGTAAACACCCACCCAACGAATATTCTGTTTATGACATTAGCCGACTGGGCAATCAACCAATCAAACAGATAAACTTATGGGATGAAGTTAAAATAATAAATTGGGAAGAATTTTGGTGGATAAGACGTCTTAAAGACGTAATCTGTTGAGTAGACCAAATGTTAAGATGAATATGATGTGGAAATCAATAATAAACAAAATCTTGATTAAAAAAAGAAATAAATTAAAATAGTAAATATGTGCTTAGATAAAAAATCGTACGTAATCATATTTACCCAACCCCTCCGCTCGGACAGGATATGACACAAGGTCAATTTTTAAGCGGAGTTTATTGAATTCAGAGTTTTCCTTCTCCTAGACTAGTTGCCTCACCAAGGCTGAAGAACCTAGTCTGCCCTACTATTTACCCATAGCTGGAGCGAAAATACTCATATTCTTTCTGTCTAGTGGGTGGGCTTCGGATACGCTGTCTGTATTCCCCTGAAGAGTATTAAGACTTTCTCCCCTAAAAAGGGGTGTCAAAGGTACGACTATAAAATGCATCTGATCCTGAGACACCAATTCTGGAAATCTAGGGAGTGTGGAATGCCAGTTCATTGCTATTACTCCTAAGTATACTCTGACCTGAAGTGGTAATACCGGATAGAGTTCTATTTGTGGGTCAAAAAGGTCGGTTTTATAATTATTCGTATTCGATAGGATCTTGTGAAAAAAACTTTTAAGAAACAATAAGACAAAAAAAGTAAATATGAACATACTATGAATTCGGTTCCCTAACCTCTTGGCATAAGATTAGCCTAGTCGGGTTGATATCACTGAATCTATCAATCAAAATCTATACATTTAGGAACCTCAAACTGTCCTTGCATAATGTCGATGTTATACGGACACCAAACACGAAAACGGATGCTTGAGAAAAAGATTTTGTGAATTATAAATGCTTTGAGGGATAAATTATATATATATTGGCCAAGTGGGTAGAGTGTTCGTCAATGGTTTGGGAGAACGGGGTTCAATTCAATGTTAGGTCATAAGAAAGACTCAAAAATGGTACTTGATGCCTCATTGCTTAACTCAGCATTATAAGATATGTATCAAGGGTAAAGTGAAGCAATCCAGGGAAAGGAGTAGCGATCTCCTTTACATCTCGCTGTAGTAGTTATTGAAAACGGAGCCTTCGGGTCGCCCTCGACTACGGTCATCAAGTCATATATATATATATATCAGTAATATCCAGTAGGTGTCCAGAGACAGTGTGGAATATTCGTACATAGACTATGAGGGATTTCATGTAAATCTAAGAAAGTGCTCGATGTATTATATAATTATATATGCCTTTCAGGATTTATATAGAAAAAATTCATATAAATAGCGTATATAATGTAACTAGAAGATAATTCGTCGAAATAGATTTATAACGGCACTTTTTTCCAGTTACTTTATATATATATATATATATATATATATATATATATATATATATATATATGAGAGGGGGAATTTGGAGCATAAACACGTTTGAGTATATGCGGGTGCGGTTTTGCACACGTGGTAAGGTGAATGAGTGCATGCATGAATTTTTTTTTTCTTCCTTAAAGTGCTCTGACCTTGTCTACTTTGTAAGCGCTTGCTGGTTTGAGTCAGTGGTTAGAACGAGGGTCCTGTGTGATTCCATACAAAGTGACAGTCAACTATTTTCGTGACCTCAACCGCTAAGCCTCCCGGCTCTGCCAATCTCAATGGATATATTCATAATCCTCGTGTTACTCGCATGTATTATTTAATCAAGACGTATATTACTGATTTTACTACAGATGCATGTGTGTATGTGTGAATGTGTGTGTGAGTGTGTGTGTATGTGTGTGAGTGAGATGAATATTGAGAGAGAGAGAGAGAGAGAGAGAGAGTGAAAGAGTGAGAGAAATAGAGTATACTTGCAATGTTTATAAAATTCTAAAAAAGTTTATATATATATATAGAGAGAGAGAGCGATATATATATATATATATATAGAGAGAGAGAGAGAGAGAGTCTTTTAAATATTCTCTTTGACACAATGTCATATATCGTATAAACTAGTGTAATGAACGACTTTTAAAGACTAATTTTTCACCTTTAAAACAAGGGGCCATTAATTTGACGAGACTTGTTTTCGAACGCATGAAAGCATACCTTATTTTAAGGCCAAACCTTACCATAAATAAGATCCAAAATGTCCCCCCATAGCCTCTATCTAAATAAAGGCTATTAGTTAAGATTAGGTTTTTACTTAACGTTGTTTACTATTTATAAAACCTGGGCATATATTTGTACATCTTTTTCCTTTACTTAAAAAAGAAAATGTACATCTATTTTCTTGTCCATGAGGTTATGATTACGCTGATGCGTATCTCCAATCCTCTTGAGAAGACGTAGCCCTGGAGGTGACCGTGGCCTCTGTAAGAGTACGGATGTAAATTACAAGACATAAGACACGTATACACCATGGTTAGTTAATTTGGCATCGCTTGTGCTATGTGGACCAGTAGCCCAGTGTTAGAGATTCAGCTCTGCATTCTGTGGCTGCTGGTTCGATCTCCTGTGGGGGAGAGCACGGTATACACTGATGATAAGACATAATAAGTTCGAAACAGCTGGCCAGTGGTTCCGTATGTCGCGCGCGCTGTTTGCTGGATTTTCAATTTATAATCTGTGCATATATGTACAAAAGAAAACCAAGTAATGAAAAAAAAAAAAAAACACCTCTCAAGAGTACTTTATCAATTACATACGAAATTATATCACCAATGTATTTGTTTATCTGTCTTGAGTTTTAGTATGATTAGAATATTCAAGTAATCACGGTAAGCTACATCAAGGTCCACACGACATGGTTTATTTACAGTATTACACTGATTTTGATTGTATCGCATTAATTCTGGGAGTATAAATGAGTGAATGTTTTCTCTTTGTCATTGGATGTTGAAGAAACTTTTTGTAAGTTAGCCAAGCCAAAAGTTAAGGGTTGTCCATTATACGCAATATATGATAAAAATACCTTTTTAAGACTTAAAATTAGTGTAATTCATTACATGAAATTGGTCATTACTCGAATATATACAGTATTTTCCTTTGCAGCTGGTACCATTATAAATGAAATTTAAAAAAAAAAGCAGTAAAAAACAAAACAAAAAATAAAACAAACAATTACGACCACTTATTTAACGGTATATCAGCCTGCCAAGGTTTATTTTATGCCTAAAGGTTAGGGAATCGGATTCGTTGTATGTTCATTTTTGTGATAGTTTTATCTGTGACTTTAGCAGATTCTTGAAATATTCTTCCCACTTCTGCATTCGTTCTTCTTGGCTGGCAGCTTTTAGTTTTACTCTCATTGTGTACTTCCTTTTGCTCACTTCATACACTGTCTGCCCAGTTATTCGTGATTGTCTATCTTCCACCGAGTTTCTTATTTTATTGATCTGACCTTGAATGTATTCTTTTTTTGTTCTGTTTAGTATATATGCTAGTTCGTTTCTTTGTGCCTTCTTAAGTTTCTGCGCCTTGGCATTTGTTGTGTTTCTTTTATTACGTAAGGATGCTATGATAAAATAAAACGGGATTTCTTCCAAGCAGCGGTAGTGTCATTACTACTGTATCTGCATGGATGCACTAGATGGACGCTGACAAAACGCATAGAGAAAAAGCTAGATGGGAACTGCATAAGAATGCTACGAGCTATATTGAATAAATCCTGGAAGCCCACGAAACAACGGCTGTACGGCTACCTCCCATCTGTAAAAGGATCCAAGTAAGTGACGTTCTTCTATGAACCCCTGCACATGAACGTGACAGTATTGGCCGACCAGCAAGAACTTATCTACATCAGCTCGCCCAGTCAGTTGGAGAGGTGGAATACACAGACTGTATCCCTGCAGAGGGGTAAGACCCGCCAACGAATGTCCTGATATGACACTAAACAATCTTATTGTGAGGTTCCAGTAATGCTGGAGCTTTGGGGAATGCGGAGAACCCTTTCATTGCCATCGCTCCAAGGTCAGCTCTGGCACCTGATAGGGTCCTATCTATGGGTCAAACAGAACTAAACTGTGCATTTATGCTAAACTGATTTGCTTAAAATAGAACTGTTTTGAGATTTAAACTGCGTGCTTATACTAAACTGAATTGTTGGAAATAGAACTGTTTTGTATGCTAAACTGGATTGTTTGAAATAGAACTGTTTTAGACTTTGAAACTGTACTTACGCTTAACCAAATTATTTGAGATAGAGCCGTTTTTTCAATACAAACTATACTTATACTAAACTGAATTGTTTGATTTAGAACTGTTTGATTAAACTAAATAGCTTGAAATAGAAATATTTTGACAAACTGTGTACTTATGGTAAACCGAATTGCTTGAAATAAAATTGTTTATTTGTTTATAAATGGATTTGATTTTAAATAACCTACAAAGGGTGATATCCCATAAAACCCAAACAAACAAACAAACAAACAATCTACTTCAGCTCTGTGTGGATATCGGATGTTGTTTGGAAGATCTGCCGGGAGTGATTGATGATAGGGACGGACAAAGAGAGAGAGAGAGAGAGAGAGAGAGGAGAGAGAGAGAGAGAGAGAGTAAGGGAAATCCGTGGTTGTAGAGCGACTTGATAACGATGATGATGATTACATGTGTTCATATTTACATTTTTTGTGTAGCTATTTCTTAAAAGTTTTTTTGTTTGCACACGGTCCTCCCGGTGATAAAACCCTCTGAAAGAGATCTATTTGATCCATACATGAGACACTAACAGGTATTACCACCCCGAGAGAGTGAGTCTCACTCTCCACTCCCCGATCTTCAGGACTGGAGCCTCACTACCAGATGTTTTTTCGTGTCCCACCCAGGTTACCCTATTTTGTGTGTGTGTGTGTGTGTTTGGGGGGTCTCTATAGGGGATACACTTGGGATATCTAAGCCTTACTAATAGGGCTAACATGACAGAAGTTTCAAGTATTCCTCTCTCATACTAATAATTATATGGTTTTAATTAATTATCTTTATTCAATGATAATCATTTTTTCATGCAGTTAAATGGTTTTAAGTAAATAGTTATAGATTTAAGTAGGTAGTTCTTGATACAAATAATTTGCATAGTTATATGGAACCAATATCCTATCGATAATAAATAATTTTTAAGCAATAGATGGAATCTTAACAGTAATCCAAGTCAACGTACACTTGTGAGTAATGACAATGAAGGATTGGTTTGGTTTCTTTGTTTAATGGCATATCAACTCTTTTTAGGTTATTTAATGCCAAAGCCATTCTCCTAGAAGAACTGTGGTGGTGCTATTTAACCCATAGCTGGGAGGATAAGGGGGTTCATACCTTTCCCAAGGGTATTTGTCCGAAAGTGAACGTAATAGCGCGACTGGAGTTCGAACTCGCGTGCTACGATTTCGCAGACCAAAGCTTTGATACCCCGACAATGAAGGAGTACTCCACACTCCCTAAAGCTCCAGAACTGGAGCCCCACCATCTGATGCAGTTTAATGTTATACCCAGGACGCCCAATCAGTTATGATGAAGGACGCCCTTTATTATAGATAACAATCCCTAAATTATATTGGTTTCTATCCAGTCCATAAGATGATGATGATGATGATGATGATGATGATGATGATTCTTTAGAAGCAACAGCATTTTTAAATAGATCTCGTCAATTGTTAAATAATATAGATACATGACCGATAATATAATTCTTTGGAAGCTAAATGAGATATTTCTCTTTGCCAAGAGTTGTTCTAAGGATGTCAGGTGAACACTGCTTTTATTAAGGGCTGTGACACAAGAACAAGGTTTAGGCGGTGAATATCAATTATTTCATGAATATTTATTAGCAATAGAAATACTGTTTTTCCTACAATAGAAATATCATTTTATTACTCGCTCTAATCGACTATAGTTGATTTTTATCTCTACCCACGAGGTCAACCAGCTCAAGGATATCGTAAAAATTAGCTGTTAAAAAGTTTACAAAACTACAGTAGAAGGCACCTCAAACTACCGTTTTTAATTTGAAAACAACCCTTTAAATTAATTCAAAAAGCTTAATGAAATCTAAATTTAGAAAAGTTGCCAAATCTCGCGAACCTGGGTTGAGAATAACCTCCATAGTATAAGAATTTTAAAGGCTTTTCATTAACTTACAGGAATATGATTCATTCTTATGTACATAAAAGGTGGAGGTACTCTACCAGCCTGTACCGCGAGAAGATTGGTTGGTTGGTTGATTTTTATGGCATTTAATTTTGTAGATCATTTTAGCCAAATATTTCATGACATATAAACTTGTAGGTTATTTAAAGTCAAATTCTGTTTATTCATATCTATTAAATACATATGATTTATAAACAAATAGTTTGTAGGTAACATGAATTTTAAACGAGCCCGAGCTCATTTGTTTGCACACAGTTAAATGGTTTGAAGTATAGTAAATAACTAGATACAAAGTACGGAAGCAAAACTAGGAATATTCTAATATAATAATAAACGACTCTGTTATGAAACAAGATTAATTTTAATTTTAAAAAATAATTAAGAAGATAGACACAAAGCAGTAAATTTACTCAATATAGCCGCCATTTTTTCAATTATTGTAGCAACACACGATCGAAACGATTTGCATGCCTTCAAAATAAATTCTTCAGACATTCTATTTCATTCCTCCTCCATAGCAGTATTAAGCGAACCAATATTTGAATGGGAAGTTGCATTTGTTTTGTTTCCTAAAACGCCCCATATAAGGTAATAAAGGAGATTAAGGTCTGGGCTTGATTGAGGCCATAAAGAAACTTCAATTATTTCGAAATTTTTTTAGCTTGAGTTCGGCGTTAAGTAAATCAGATTTTTGTCGTTTTTTCCTTGCTTTCTCATATTGGGCTGAAGTTTAATTTTAAAAAAGTGTTTGAATAATAGAGCTATCCTGGAAATTTAGTCTTATCACATTTTTAAAAAAATTAGACTAATCAGAATTTTTAAAAAAAGTTTTAAAAATTATTTCATATTTTGCTTCCGTACGCTGTATTTCTATTTCACCTCCTGATGGAACTCTAACAGATACAACAACTCTGCTATTGTATCATCTCTATTTTCGATAGACAAAGGACATTTCCAATAAGGATAAAATATTTGACTGTAATCCACTCAGGGGTATCCTCGTGGTGTAATGGTTAAAGCAATTGACTGCGGAATCATAGTACGCGAGTTCGTACTCCAGTCGCGCTATTACTTTCACTTTCGGGCAAATACCCTTGGGAAAGGGATGAACCCCCTTATCCTCCCAGCTATGGGTAAAATAGTACCACTACTGTTCTTCTAGGAGAATGGACTTGGCATTAAATAACCTAAAAAGAGTTGATATGCCATTAAACAAAGAAACCAAACCTGTAATCCACTGAGGGAGTTGGTAGCTAATGTTACAATGGTGACATTGTCTTATGTGTTTTACTGTAATATATATCCTTTATTTTTCTCTCTTAATACTTGTTCGTCTAACTTATTTCATGACTTTTTGAAAGGACATAACACACTCCAGGTCAGATTAGATAGGAAGAATAATGCCAATAAAGGTTTACTCGATATTCCCAAAAGTTAAGGCTTGGAGCCTCACTATTAGATGTAATTTATTGCATTAGCCAGGACACTGGTTGGATGGTGATCTTACACCAGTTGTCTGGACTATTTTGGGCAGAGTACCGCCTTCCCTACATCCCCACTGGCGTGACTGTGGTGAAGGCGATCCATTGGTTCACCTACCTGGAGTGCACGATCACATCAGATATCGAATTCGAAAAGTAAGAAATAATTTACTGAGCTTTTTTGCTTAGATATGACGCAAGGCCGTATAATAAGGCATCTAATGAGACAAGGAAGTGGATAATTGGTTGGACAGTTCATTTAGCAGACTGTACAAAGGCATATGGAACAATAGATACTTGAAGAAAGAGACTGAGATCAGCGTTTATTTAGCTATCGTCCTTACTGTCCACCTATATGGCTGGCTGGTCACTTCTCGCGATCTCTACGACTCCTAGATACATGAAGAAAGGGACGATTCCTAGATACTTGAAGAAAAGGATTGAGATCAGCGTTTATTTAGCTATCGTCCTTATTGTCTACCTATATGGCTGGCTGGTCACTCCTCGCGATCTCTACGATTCCTAGATACATGAAGAAAGGGACGATTCCTAGATACTTGAAGAAAAGGACTGAGATCAGCGTGTATAGAGCTATCGCCCATACTACCCACCTATATGGCTGGCTAGTCACTCCTCTCACTCTCTACGACTCCTAGAGAAGTTCCATCTGTGCCTCCTCCCCACCCTTCTTAACATGTACTGGAGTGACTTCGACACTAATATTGAAGTCCTTGAACTGGTGAAAATAAGTTCATGACTAGAGGTTAGGGAATCGCTTTCACTGTACGCTCATATCGATATTTTTGCGTAATTCATTAGGATCTTTTTTGCTCAAGGTCATATCGAACAGGAATTATTTTCAAACAAATCTATTTGACTCATAGATGGGAACCTAAGAAGTCATACTAATCCTGGTCAAAAGGGACCTGGGAGTAATGGTAATTGAAAGGGTAATTTATAAAGCGTTGTTATGCCATTAAACAAATAATTCACCCCCCCCCCGAAAGAAGAATTAATTATTGTAAATTATATTTAATTCCACCGGCAAGAACATGCCACAATCTCTCTCTATCTCTCTCTCTCTCTCTATATATATATATATATATATATAAGTTCACTTTCGGATTAATATCCTTGAGAAATGTATGAGCCCCCTTATTCACCCAATAATGGGTTAAATATAGCCCAGACAGCTGGTGCTTCTGAATACACTGACTGCATCTCTACATAGGGGTAAGACTCTCTTTCCCAACAAGCGTCCTAGATATGACACTAAACAATCTGATGGTGAGGCTCCAGTAAAACTGGAGCTTTAGAGAATGTAGAAGACCCCTTCATTGCCATCGCTCCCAGGTTCACTCTGACTCAGAGTGGTAGCACCCAATAGGTTCTTATCTATAGGTAAAATAAAACTGTTTGACATGCTAAATTGAATTGTTAAAAATAGAACAGCTTGATCATTTAACTGTGTGTAAACAAGTGATTAATATTTAATTGGATTGCTAGTGATAGACAGCAATACTTGGAACCATTTAATTTCATTGATTTATGCTAAATTGAATCGTTAGAAATAAAACTATTTGGTCATTTAACTGTTTGTATCTACGTACAATATGCGTTTACAAATCATATCTTAATATATTTGTAAAAAAAAGGTTTTAGCATTAAATAACCAACAATGGTTGAAATGCCATAAAACCAAACCAAATGAAGAAATATGGGTTAAATATTTCTACTACTGTTCTTTTATGATGATGATTTAAATAACCCGTGAAGGTTGATATACCATCAAACATTAAACAGAGAAACTAAATTATATATATATATATATATATATATATATATATATATATATATATAATTAACACGATTAGAAATCCGTTACTTTAAGTGGTTTTGATGATCATATGTTTATATATATTTATATATATATGTTTAGAATGTAATAAATGCTTTATTTTTTCTTATATATATGTATATGTATATATATATATATATATATATATATATATATATATATATATATATATATATATATATATATATATATATGAGAGGGTGAATGAATCATTTCACTTAGCGCGTGAAAAATCCTTTTATATTTTTGCTTTTTATTCGAATACTACCGAAATTTCTTTAGCATATTCGGAGAATATATGCTCTCCAACAAAGAGTTGTGTTTAAAGTTTTTGAGCTACCAGAACATCAATCCTACTATGTTTTATATCTCCGAGTTTGCCTTTCAGTCAATTTCGCCGACATTTTCACATCAATAAATGATTTGTCGGCTCAGTGGACTTGAATTTGCATATCTATAGATTAGTTATCAATTTTAAAAGAGATCTTTCGCCTATGTTTACTTAAAGAAACACCCCTATTCAGTGACCCTATTTGCTGTAACACACCCATTTATTTTATAAATGCTGATATAATATATTGGGATATGGTTGTATGTTTTTTAAGTACAATCCAAGGAACAGATCTTAGGGTTCACAGTTTCGAGGTCATCATAAGTTAGGTTTTAACGTTGAAGTTTCTGTAAAGATCCAGTCGAAAGTAAGATTCAAATCTGATCCCCCCCCCAAAAAAAAACGAACAATGGAAATAAATTCCTTCTAAAAATCTCACTCAATTTATTTCCTCGTTATTATTGTATTACCTCAGTCAAAAATTATGGAATTAAAACAAATAGGAATGTTCACCATTGATGTTCTTATTTAGCAGTAAATAAACTAATAACAGATAAAAAGCAAAACATTTTCTACTTAATAACTGAACATTTATTAAACAGACTAGATTAAATTATTTGAATTAATAGAATAATTCATTCGTGGAGTAAAGATAAACAATGATGGCGTGTGGAGAATCGGATGAAAGTGATATTCAGTAATTTCTCCTGTATTTGAATTGGCATCCATTATATATATATATTTATATATATATATATATATGTATATATATATATGTGTGTGTGTGTGCGTATATATATATATATATATAACCAGACCATGAGTCGAGTGTTCGCTAATAGTTCGCGAGAACGGGGTTCAATCTCAGGTCGTGTCATACCAAAGACTCAAAAAAATGGTACTTGATGCCGCCTTGCTTAACGCTCAGCATCATAAGGTAAGGATCAAGAGTAACGTGGAGCAATCCAGGGAATGGAGTCGCGCCCTCCCCTACAACTCGGTGTAGTAGCTATTGAAAAGGGAGCCTTCAGGTTACCCACGCGTAAGATCGCCAACTTAAGTTACTATATATATATATATATATATATATATTTCATTACCCATGAAAAAAATGATTAATTTGGTACACTTAGAGTATTTTCATTTCATCTGGAACCTCACTATCAGATTGTATAGTGTCATATCTAGAACACCCGTTGTGACGGGGTCTTACCCTTCAGCAGAGAAGCAGTCAGTGTATTCTACAGCTCCAGCAAACTGAGCAGGAGGCGTAGTGGTTAACGTACTGAACTGCAACGTCGTAGTAAGCGAGTTCGAACCCCAGTCGAGCTATTATGTTCACTTTCTGTCAAATACTCTTGGAAAAGGTATATATCTCTTTATCTGTCTAAGTTATAGGTTAAATAGTACCACTACTGTTCTTCAACAACGATAGTTTTGACATTACCTAAGTCAGGAAGGTTGATTTGCTATTAAATAAAGAAAGCATAGAAACAAAACCCTTAATATTCACCAGACAATAAACAGCTTTGTCTGCTTGAAATCCTGTCGATCGGACGGGTTTTCAGATATTTTTTAAAAATAATCTTTTTAAAATTAAAATTTGCTTAAGGTTGCTTACAGTTCCTTCTGTTTGTAAGTTGTTAATCTAAATACAGAACATAATTATCCTTGCTTAACGTTTTTTTTTTTTTGTTAATTACTAAGTTTTACTTAGTCTAGTACACAGGTCTCGGATTGCTAACAGTACTCACTATATCTCATTTTAAGAATTCTTGAGATATGATTTGTCGCTTCTAAGTGTTCCACATACCAAAGTGTCAGAGAAATTATTTTTAAGCGATTCACAAACTGGCAGCTTGAATTTTAGAATAGTCCTAAATACAGTAAAAGGTGCCTCATGTGCCAATTTATTCAAAAAGAAAAGAAATGAAAAGAAAAGAAAAACTGTTTTTTTTTAATATGAGTAACTTAGGACAGCAATAAATAACAAGTTATTATCTGTGCATGTCATACTTTCAATTTTAAAAGAACTATGTGAATAATGCTAATAATTATTTTAAAGAAAAACACTAAGTAACAAATTTAAATAGTTTTGAGCACTTTATGACACTGTTCTAGGTTCTATAGGCAGGTGCGCGTTCCCTCCCACCACTCGCATTCTCTTAATTTCAGGCATTACATTTAACTAGCTGAAGTATTCGTCTTCGTCGGGTAATTAGACTAAGTTCGTAGACACTCTTATTCTAAAATAAATCTTTACTCCTTTTTTCTTTTTTCTAAATAATTTCCATATTTTTATGTAGTAATTTTTTAAACGGAAATTTAAACTTTTTATCAGTTATTATTTTACAACTTTCAAGTTTTCACGCTCGTTCTTATAAGTTGGTTGTTTGGGTTTTATGGCATATCAACCTTTGTAGGTTATTTAACGCCAAATCCATTTTTATGCAAAGAGTCAGTTCAATTTTTAAAAAAATCAGTTTAACATGAGTACATAGTTTAATTGTCAAAAATATTTCTATTTCAAGCTATTCAGTTTATTCAAACAGTTCTAATTCAGCCTATTATGAGTATAGATTTTGTTTACACTCAGTTAAATGTTAAAACAGTTCAATATTAAACAATTCAGTTTAGTGTTAGTACAGTTTCAATGTAAAAAACAGTTCCATTTCAAACAATTCAGTTTAGCATAAGCACGCAGTTTAAATGTAAGTACAGTTTTATTGACAAAAGAATTTCTACTTCAAGCTATTCAGTTTAGTCAAACCGTTCTAATTTAAACAATCAAGTTTAGCATAAGTATGCGGTTAGTTCTATTCAATCCATAGATAGGAACCTTACTGGCGTTACCACTCCGGGCCAGAGTGGACCTTGGAGCAACGGTACTATTTAACCCATAGCTGGGAGGATAAGGGGGTTCATACCTTTCCCAAGGGTATTTGCCCGAAAGTGAACGTAATAGCGCGACTGGAGTACGATTCCGCAGTCCATCGCTTTAACCATTACACCACGAGGACACTCCCTGTACATATCTCAGTTGGAATATTCGGTCATTAATCGTCTTGATTGTAGAATATTTACTTTGCTAATTCAGAACATGATTCGAAGAAAGAGAATGGTGGAGAAGTGGTAAAGTCAGTGGGCAAGATTAAAGCCGTCTTTTGGCCACGTATATATTGAATTCATGGGCAGTCAATGCATAAATACAATTATGAAATGTTTGCTGTTTTATTCCTTCAATAATCAGAAAACTTACTTGACGGAAATTAAAATACGAGGATCATTAAATAAGTTTCCAGACTTTTTTCGTATAGTAATATATATATATATATATACACACACACATAGGAGGATCATTAAAAAGTTTCCAGACGTTTTTCGTATGGGCACTTTTATTGATAGTACACACATGAAACTCTAGTTCCCTTCGAAGTAATCTCCTCCAGCAGCAAGACACTTGTTGTACTGTTCCAACAGCTTCCGGAAGGCCTCATGGAAGTCCTCTTGTGTGAGCGTGTCAATGACCTTCGTCACAGCCTCTTTCATCTCCTCAATTGTCTTATAACGACAGACTCTTTGCTTAGGGAATAACCAAAAGTCACAGGGAGCAAGGTCTGGATGATAGGCCGGCTGAGGAACTGTCTTGATGCCCATCTTGGTCAAATAGTCTGTGACAAGGATGGAGTTGTGGACTGGTGCATTGTCCGGGTGGAAATGCCACTGAGCCGATTTGAAGAGTGCTGGCCTCCTTCAACGGAATCGCTTCCTGAACTCCCTTAAAACCTCAACATAGTAACCCTAACCCTAACTCTAACCCTTTGGCTAATCAACTCTGGTCTATTGACTTCCTTACACCTCTCATCATCGCTCACAGACTTCCTGGCTTCTTTGAATCTCTTATGCCACTCAAAAACTGATGCTCGATTCATGCAAGATGAAGCATTCCATACGTTTCTGTCGCATTTTTTCCAAGTTTAAAACAGAATTTTATTGCATATCATTCTTCTAAAGTCTCCTCACGTCCAGATTGCATTTTTGAAATTTACCAGCTGTGACAATCAATCTTTAGTAGGGTGTATTCCAATTGCTGCTGTAGCTGTTGATTTGAAGCTGAAATCATAAAAATTGGTCAGTCATCTCATACAATATAACATATTGCAATAACATACTGAATTTTCAAGAGTCTACGACAATCTTAAATGCCTGTACAAAAAAAGTCTGGAAACGTATTGAAGGCACCACGTATCATTGTTCGGAATATGTGTTTCAATTTACTCATGATTAAACGTATAGGTATGTATTTACCCAAACCTGAGCAGGATGTGACACAAGGTCAATTTTTAAGTGATGTTAACATGTTTGAATTTTCTTTCTCCCAGACCGGTTGCCACACTAAAGTTAAAGAGCCCAGTCTACCTTACTTTTTGCCCATAGCTAGTAGAATAGTTGGATTCATGCCTTTCTCGAGTTTGAATTAACGCTTATGAGATTAAACAATCTGATGGTGAAGCTCCAGTCATGCTGGACCTTTGAGTACCCCTTCATTGCAATCGTTCCCAGGTCCACTCTGGCCCGGAGTGGTAGCACCTGATAGAGTCCTATCTATTAGTCAAATAGAACTATTTGACATTTTAACTGCGTGCAAATCAATGGCTTATGATAAATTGAAACTATCAAATTGTTAGAAATAGAACTGTTTGATCATTTAACTGTGTGTAAGCAAACGATAAGTTTAATTGAATAATTAGTGATACATAGCAATACTTGGAACAATCTAACTTTGTTGACTTAAACTAAATAGAATTATTTGACATGTCTTACTAATGAGATTGAATCAGAGTGTATAATGGCAAGCGAGAAATGGTACAACAACCATTCGTTTTTATAATGAGAAGCTTTTCTAACAATCTTCTGAAGTAGGTTGGGTGTACTGATAAATCCCGGAGGTTTCGACGGCAACCTGCGCTACGACACTCAGGTCTGAAAGAGATGCATATTTGGTCAGTTTGCAATGCTCACTGTCTCTGGCGGACGATATCGAGTTCCTGGCCAACGTCAACTTCACAGTCTCTTCCTTGAAAGTATGCAGGATCTTATTCATAGCTGGAGAAAATGAAGAGCCAATGCAAATTGCTATCCGAGAAAAGAGTATTTTATGGCTGAAAACCTGCGCTATTGAAGTGTGTTATTTTACTCCCTGTATCTCGTCAATCACAGAAAAGTTCAGATATCATACGGAACAAGATCAACCAATGGAACAGAATGAGTTTGGCTCAAACCTTCCTGGAAATAAATCTACCATACAAGAAGCACAATTTTTCCAGATTTTTCTGGCCAAAATTTAGGGGTGCGTATGATACACAAGAACTGCACAGTTAACTTTTTTCCCGGTCTCATGACTCAATATATTCAGCATTGAAAGTAAGTTATATCTATGGAGACATTTGTGGTATAACGGTTACCATCGTAGGAAATGGACACGGTGACCCGAGTTCAAATCCTGGGCGACACAGTTTGCATTTCACATTATACTAATATCCTTGGGGAAAAGTATGAATCCAACAATTCTACCTCTAACTATAGGTAGAATAGTAGGGTAGACTGACTCATTACCGCTACAGGAAAGGAAAGTTTATTTTCGCCGCAAGCTTGTTGCATTTTGGTGTGAACATGTCAGTACGTTTGCTTTAAATACTGTGAAATGATAGCGGTTTCAAAGTCTAAAAGGTAAGTACGCCTTATACACAAGAATTTCTCACGTACAAGACACAATGACTCATGTATAATACGCACCCCTAAAATTAGAGGTGCGTGTTATACATTAGTGCGTGTTATACGCAAATGATTGCAGCAATATTTCAAATACTTCACACAAATTGAGACAAAGTTCCTGTGTTTTAATGATAGTGGCGACATCTTTTCATTGAATGGCAAGCCTCTGAAATTGGTAGACTAATTCGGATAACTCGATAGCACTATCTCATCTACTGAAAGCGATGTTAACATACGTATAGGTAAGGCATAGATTACTCTTGATTGGCTATCGATTACATAGAAGTCTGATCCCTCTGATTATATAAAACACGAATTCTTCCAATCTGTAGTCATGTAAGCACTACTGTATGGTTGCACCACTGGAACTTTAACAAAGGGCTTGGAGAAAAAACCTAAATGAGAACAACTCAAGGATGCTGCGTGCTATTTTGAACAAATCCTGGAAGCAGCACCCCACAAAACAACAGCTGCACGGGCATTTACCTCCCATCTCACAAACCATCCAAGTAAGATGAGCAAGACACGTGGGACACTGATGGAGAAGTAAGGAGTGATGAACTTTTACCAGTGTTGGTCGACCAGCAAAAAAGTTACGTTCTTCAGCCTTGTGAAGACTTACCAAGAGCGATGACCGATAGGGACAGATGTCGAGGGAGTGTCAAAGGAATCTGTGCTATCGGAAGACATGGATGATGATGGTGACGAATCACAGAAAGACACCATGCCAGAATTGTAATTATTGGTCACTTTTTTGTCAAAGGAAAAAGAATAATTTAGAATGATTTATCTAGACCCACGAAAAGATTTAATTTTATATCAAAAATGAGACTGGATGAATGTATTAATTTTGAGCTAAAAAGTTCTGAGTACCACCCGGAACTAGAGGGGTACTTTTCAATCTCTTCACATCCCCGTTTAGGTGAATGTAAAACATTCATTGAGATCAAGGGAATTTACCTTTCAAGCTTTGTCAGGATTGTCCCATTGTCCAAAGGTTCTGTAAGTAGAATGAATCCTTTTTGAGCAATTTCCGGTTCATTTGCAAAGAAAGGGCTCCCATGAATGCAAGTTAAATAAGGTAAAAAGCAAGGAAACAAAACGAAATATATATATATATATATATATATATATGTGTGTGTGTGTGTGTGTGTGTGTGTGGTTAGGCAGCAGTCGTTTATTTAAACATGTTTCATCAAATAATAAAGACAAATTTTGTCTATATAATTTATTTAAGATCCTTTCAACTTTTCTAATAAGTGTCTTACTTTCAGGTTGGAATTGGTAGATGAATTTCCCGAAATTCTCCCGAGCGCTTTCGGACCCTTCATAGGCCATCATCAGGGGTTGCTTGCTTGTGTAAGGTATGTTGGTATTTTTTTAAAAAGAGTTTTGAAAGTTTATACCATAACGAAAATATGGGAACGCAGAGTTGGATAAAACACGGTAACTGATGTATTTAAAAAGGGAACGTTGTTTAAAAAGGGAACGCTATCAACGGAAATAGAATACATAGGAATACGAGGAAAAAAACAAAAAAATAAATAAATAAAAGCATTTCAAAACATTGTCGCTATTTTCAAAATTCATTCTATAAATTCTAGGGTTTTTTTGTTTTTATATGTAGGGCTTCTTGGATTTGTAGTCGTTGCTTATCAATTTCGTGGACGATTATAGTGGTATTTTCAACTAGAATTTTTTGAAACTTGGTTTTAGGAATATATATATATATATTCTCCTACGAATACATTGGTTTGGTTTCTTTGTTTAATGGCATATCAACCTTTGTGGGTTATTTAATGCAAAGGCCACCCTTGTAGAAGAACAGCAAGAATACAATTTAACCTATAGCTGGAAGGGATATGGGGGGTTACGAATTGATAGATAGCAAGAGAGATAGCTAGCTTGCTACATACATACATACATACATACATACAGACAGACAGACAGACAGACAGACATTTTCTTACGAATTGATAAATAAATACCCAGATAGACTGATAGCTACGTACATACATATCAAAAATATTTTCCACTAGATCAACAGACTGATACTAAAATATTTCCCTATTATTTTAGTTTCATAGGATAAATTGATACATTCGTACAAACATACTAAAAATATTTCCTACAAATTAACACACAACTACATACATACATACATACATACATACATACGTATATAACTTACCAAAAATGTATTCCTATAATTAGTTTGATAGATAGATAGATAGATAGATAGATAGATTATAGAAATATTTTCTAACGAATTGATAGGTAGATATGAACAGGTTTACATAGATAGATAGATAGATAGATAGATAGATAGATTTGAAGAAACTGAGATAGATAGATAGATAGATTTGAAGAAACTGAGATAGATAGATAGATAGATAGATACATACATACATACATACATACATACATACATACATACACATGAACACAAAGGATTTGATAGATAGACAGATAGATAGATAGATTTGAAGAAACTGACATAGATAGATAGATAGATAGATAGATAGATAGATACATACATACATACATACATACATAACATATAAACACACACAGATAGATAGACAGACATCTATACATTTTTGCATGCATACCTAAATATTTTCCTACGAATAAATAAATACTTACGCAGGTAAATAGACAAACGTATACATACATACATACATACATACATACATACCATAAACCTTTTTGCTACGACAAAGAGAGCGAACATGATCCAGTCGTTAATTTAGGACATAGATGACCCCCTTGAATTCATCAGCACCGAAATTATTGTTGTTCAATTTTCGCTCGCCTTCTTATAGTTTTCTTTATCGTTCTTTCTTTATTACACGTTTCTTGTTTTGTGTCTAAATAAGTCTGTCTTCACACAGTCTGCACGGTCAATAGAAACAAAAATAATGAAAAGCTAGAAAACACCCAATTCATTCCTGGGCAGAGAGAGAGAGAGAGAGAGAGAGAGAGAGAGAGAGAGAGAGAGAGAGAGAGAGAGAGAGAGAGAGACGTTGCGCCTTTTATTCATATTGTATTTTTCTGTCACAGGTGTGCTGGATGGCGAAACGATTACCAGCATGAAATTACAGAATCAGCGAAGCGAGTTCGAATATCGTTTAAGGCTAAGGGTATTCACTAATAATAATAATATTCGTCCGTGACAATCCTTAGCTATACCGAAGTTAATGAACTACTCAAGTATATATATATATATACTTGTTTAGTTCATTAACTTCATTAACAAGAAATAATATATATATATATATATTGTTATTTCTTATTATTATTGGAAGGGAATATACGTTCAACTCTACAGGGAGACTGGGTTAAAAGCTTGTCAGTGACAACGAGCTCATAAGTGATGTGCTACTATGGACCCCCACATATGGCCGAGCAAAAGCGGGACGACCAGCTCGAACATACACACTGCAGCTATGTGAGGATACGAGATGTAGCCCTGAAGACCTGCCAGATGCAATGAACGATAGGGAGAAGTGGCGAGAGAGAGTCAGAGATATCCGTGCTAGCAGCACGACATGATGATATATATATATATATATATATATAATCCCTACACCATGGATAGGATGCAGCAAATTGTCTATTTTTAAGTGATGTACAGCTGGCTTGAATTCGGTGATTTCCTTCTCATAGATTGGTTGCTGTACCAAAGTTAAAGATCCCAGTCTGGCCAACAAATTTACACATCACTGATGGTGGAGTGGAAAAAAATGTCTTTTCTTAAGGCATGAGCTTGGAGAGATACCATTCCGCAGGTCATTTGCACGAAGACATAAATGCTAGGAGATGCCCTGCATAAGGGCATAGCATGGAGAGTTACCCTGCCTAAGAGCATTAACCTGAAGAGATACCTTGCACAAATCCTGTAGTCTGAAGATATGCCTTGACTAAGAATTTTAGCATAAAGAGATGCCTTGCCAAGGGGTAGTAGTTTGAACATGTGCATATCAGCACGAAGAGATGCTTTGCCCAGGGGAATTAGCGTGAAGAGATGCCTTGTTCAAGGGTATTATCACGAAGGGTTGCATTACCCAGCGGCGTTAGCATGAAAAGAGTGCATGAAGAGTGCATGAAGAGATTCCGATAATAAAAAGAAAAAGCTGAAACCTTCATAGTAAACCTTGACAGGGTCCAGTAAGCTACTCTTGTCTATATTTTCCTTCATTTAAAAAAAAATTTTGCCTTTTCATTTTCCTTGTTATTTTGTTTTATTAAGAAACATTTTAATAATAAATTTACTGACATTTTCAACGTAGCTCTCTGCATCGCTACTGTTATTTCCTATTTGTTATTTTTCGTTATTATTGCAAGGGAATATATGTACAACTCTATATCCCAGACAGAGTTAAAATTTGTCAGTGACAAACTTGCAGAGGGACGAAATAAGAAAACCTACGAAGGCAGACTATTTAATTACACAGCGCGGAAAATATGGTCTGACATTTCAGGAAAAACGAAAGGCAATTGAAGATTGGATCGGAAGTCTTTGAAGCTTTTTTAAATGCCCAAAATAATAATTAGAAAAAAATATATAATAATCTACGTTACAAAACTTTTATTGTTTCAAAAAAAAAAAAAGATTTATGGAAATAGGCTTATTCAGATTGATTCTGACACAAGGATATAAAAATGAGTACCAGTAAAGATTTAAATTTGCTGCTCACTAATCTTGACTGGTCCCCGGGGAATCTGAAATTGACATTGTTATTTGAACATGAAAGCTGGTGATTGGATAAGAAGTGCCATGAGGCAAAAACTCAAGCGTTTACACGAAAAGAAAGGTGAACTGAGATATCAGTCGAAAGTTTAAAATGAAGAAACCAGGAGAGAAAAAAAAAAACGAAAAGAAGAGAAATTCCTAAAATATATCCTGAATTAATCAAGGTGTATATTGCTCATATTGGAAATTGCCCGTGGTATAATGGTTATCGTCGTAGGATATGGACACGGCGACTCTAGTTCAAATCCTGGACGAGGCTAATTGTATTTCACATAGCACTAATACCCTTGGGAAAGGTATGAATCCAATTATTCTCCCTCCAGCTATGGGTAAATAGTAGGGCAGACTGGGTTCTTCAGCCTTGGTGAGGCAATTAGTGTAGGAGAAGGAAAACTCTGAATTCAAACCTGTTAAACTCCGCTTAAAAATCGACCTTGTGTCATATCCTGCCCGAGCGGAGGGGTTGGTAAATATGATATTGCTAATAAGATGAAATCAAGAAAACCCTCCTCTGACCAAAGAAAGTTTATTGGTAATGAAGGTATACTTTACTTGAAAAGATGAAAGAAAGCAAAGGAAGTGAAAATAAAAAAGAAAGAAAATAGAAGAGAAAAGAAAGACATTTATGAAATCTCCAACGAGATAAATAAAGACTGTAACCAACTCCTTTGCTCTAATAACATTATCACGCATATTTGAAGCTGTCACGTACATATTTCACGCATCATTACAAGAAACTAATGTTTGTTTGTAATATTCATGTTTAATCCTCTTTATTTTTCTATTTTTATACGCATTTGGGCGAATAAAATTTCTTGATTGATAAGTTTGTTAAACTATCTTTGATTTACATTCTTTTGAGATTTTTTATCTTATTTTTATTTTTAATGTATCACAAATTGATTCCGCGGATTGCTGAATGAATATTCATGTGAATGATATTTATGCTTTAAATATTATAGACCTATTTGATTTGGTTTTGTTTTATGGCATATCAACCATTTTAGGTCAATTAATGCCAAATCCTTTTCATACATATATTTGATATATGATTTCGAAACACATTTTGAACATGATATTAAATCTTCTTCTCCGTCCGGTCCGTTACAATATATATATATATATATATATATATATATATATATATATATAGTAAAGTTGGAGACAATAATCGAGAGCGACCTGAAGGCTCCCTTTTCAATAGCTACTACATCGAGGTGTAGGGGAGGGCGCTATTCATTTCCCTCGATTGCTCCAACTTACCTTCGATACGTACCTTATATTGGTAAGCAAGGAGGTATCATATACCATATTAAAGTCTTTGGTATGACGCGACTTGGGATTGAACCCAGGTCTCGCGGACCATTGACGAACACTCTACCTATTAGCCCATTAATATACATATATATATATATATATATATATATATATATATATATATATATATATATATATATATATTACTTTTGGTCATAAGTATTTTTTCCTGGGAACAGCTGAAAATGCGTACCCCTCGCTTCATGAATGTGTCCCATGGTCAAAGCATATGACGTGCACCAAGTTGATCACGTGATTGAAATTCATTCATAGTTAAATTATTTAAGAATAAATTATATTTTATTTAAATAGAAATTATATATGACTCTACCCAATATATGTATAAGTGCTTGTGTGTGTGAGCATAAATATATATATATATAGAGAGAGAGAGAGATTATTGCAGGTCCAACTTGAGGAAAGTAAATATTTTAAAATGAAAAGGTCCACAATTGATTTAAAATTAGGTATTTATCTATAATTATCTACTCCTTGAGATTTTTTTTTACATCAGAGTTAGCTGATGGTCTTTCACTGGAGTTTGAGTAATAGCAAGTCTCCTCAAGTCTCCAGGACTCTTCTCAGTATTCTGGCCGTTCTCAATAATGCAGTAGTTTGGATGGTCTCCATTCATCCTCTTACTTCCAAGTCCTCCAGTCCCTTTAATAATCCTTTGGGTCAAAGTACTTATCCTTCTCTTCACTTTCTTTCAATTTTATTCCTTGGTCAGCCGGGACAGCAAATTTTGCAAGTTCTCTTTTTTTGTTGATTATTATAAGGTTTGGTCTTCTGTCCGAGATTAGATGATCCGTTTGTGTGTCAAAATCCCATAGGAGTTTATGAGTGTTATTCTTGAGGACAGAAGCTGGGTTGTGCATATTATTATTATAATTATAATTATTACTCCTTGAGAGTTGTTCACATCAGGGTTGGCTGATGGTCTTTCACTGGAGCCTGAGTGACAACAAGTCTTCTCAAGTCTCCAGGACTCTTCTCAGTATTCAGGTCGATCTCAGCAATGCTGTAGTTTGGATGGTCTCCACTCGTGCTCTTAAAAGTAAATCCTATAGTCTTTTCATCAATCCTTTGGTGACTGCACCAAGTATTATTATTAATATTATATATATATATATATATATATATATGCGACACGTGTTTTGGATATTTCAGTCCTCTTCATACGGTTGTATGTTGAATATCTTTTATGGTAGGGGGAGGTTCATAAAATGTTATGGTCAATTCTTGTTGATTTCATATTTAATGTCTGTTGCTGTCCAATTAGAGTTAATTGTCCGTGAAGATTATTATTATATCTTTTTTTTTTGTAAATTACCTTTTTGTTCCTTTCTTTCCTGGCAATATGTTGTTTTTTTTTTGTTATTAATGTGTTTGTGTGCATATATGTATGTATTTTTTGTGTGTAAGTGTGTGTGTGCGCGCATATGAATATGTATATGTATATACCCTTATGTATTCAAACACACATATATTTTCAATGACATTGAATGGATTTAATGTGTGTGAGAATGTATTTATCTTCATTTTAATAGTTGTAAGTTGGCCGGCCATAGTCGAGGGCGACTCGAAGACTTCCTTTTCAATAGCTCCTATACTGAGGTGTAGAAAAGGGTGCTACTCTTTTCCCTGGACTGCTTCACTTACCCTTGATCCTATAATGCTGAGTTTTAAACAAGAAGGCATCAAGTACCATTTTTTGCGAGTCGACCTGGGATTGAACTTTGGTGTGTGTAAAGACACTAAACTTATATTGTGCAAGAAAAAGCGGGTTCATCTCTTTATAAACTTCTTTCATCTGACTTTCATGAGAGATTGTCTAAAAAAACATTTTTGTCAAATTTCAATTATTATATGAACAAAGACAAATATCATACTAGATTTTACGAATCGTCAAAGTCATTTAATGTCAAAACTTGTTTTTATCTCTGCATGATTTGTTGGTTTGTCTTTCATGGTATATCAACTTTTGTAGCTTATTAATGCTTGATCCATTTTATTAAAAATAAACAGTTCTATTTCAAACAATTCAGTTTAATATAAGTATAGTTTTTATTTACACACAGATAAATGTCAAAACAATTCAATCTCAAACAATTCAGTTTAGCCTAATTACAGTTTCAATGTCAAAAGCAGTTCTACTTCAAACAATTCAGTTTAGCGTAAGTATACAGTTTTTGGCAAAAAAATTTCTATTTCAAGATATTTAGTTTAGCCTCACAATTTTAATAAAAACAAATCAGTTTTGTATTAGTATAGTTTTTGTTTACACACAGTTAAATGTCAAAACAGTTCTATCTCAAACAATTCAGTTTAGCCTAATTAGTTTCAATGTCAAAAGCAGTTCTACTTCAAACAATCCAGTTTAGCATACAAAAACTGTTCTATTTCAAACAATTCAATGTAGCGTAAGTACGCAGTTTAAATGTCAAAACAGTCCTATTTCAAGCAATTCAGTTTAGCACAAGTACACAGTTTAGTTCTATTTGACCCATAGATAGGACCCTGCCAGGTGCTAACACTCCAGGCTAGAGTGGACCTGGGAGCAATGGCAATTTATGGGTATTCTGAATTTCTCAAAGCTTCAGCATTACAGGAGCCTTACCATCATATTGTTTAGGACACTCGTTGGGTGAGTATTACCTCTCTGCAGAGATGCCGACAGTGTTTAACGTTAATAATTCTGTTTAATATTGATCATTTGTTTGCACAGGTATATGGTTTCAAGTATTCCTATTTAATACAAATAATTCTGTTTTATGTTTATCATTTGTTTGCACACAGTTAGATGGTTTCAAGTATTGCTATGTAACTTTGATAATTCTATTTATTAAGTGTTTATATGTAATAGAAATAATTTGCGCACAGCCTTATGGTTTCACGTAACTAATAATAATGATAATAATAATAATCTCCAGAAAATGATTGAAAAGTTCTATTTGACCCATTGATGGGATCCTGACAGGTACTACTAGTTCAGGTCAGAGTAGATCTGGGAGTAATGGCAATGAAGGGTACTCCATATTCCCAAAGCTCCAGGTCTAGAGCCTCACCTTCCAATGCAGTTTAGTGTTGTACCCAGGACACCTTTTCTTTGGTGGAGGGAGTCTTACCATTCAGTAGGAGATACAGTCAGCGTATTCTAAACCCTGACAAAAGAGCAGGTGTGTGTGAATGTGTGTGTGTATCAATAATTGAAATTTAAAGGATAGATAGATAGATGAGATGAGGACGGGAGATAGATAGATAGATAGATAGAAGAAAAATATTATGTTCAGGGCTGAAGAAGTCCGAAAAATATTATCCTTCAGTTTCAAATTGGGCTGTAAATCGCATTATTCTCTAAATTACAGCAGTTTACATACATGTTTAATAAAAGATATCTCAATGATATGCCATTTTTGCAAGGTTGCGGTTATAGTTTTGTATCTGATTTCAATATAAATGAGCCTTGTCTTATTAATTTTCTTCCAAAATATCTTTTGAAAGTCAGATAAGTGGGTGGCACTCGACCAAATAGAAATTTTATTTGCTCTCTGGATTAATTAGAACTCCATAGTTCAATTCAAACTCGATTTTACGATGTAAATATATCTCCCATTCACCTCAACCCAAAGAATTTCATTAAAATGTGCTAAGTTTCTTCAAGATTGGCCTATTAGCCTCGAAATCCAAAGGTAACATATACACAAATAAACAGTGACGTTAATTACTTCTCCCTCTCGCATTCCTTCTTTCTCTCTCTCTCTCTCTATATATATATATATATATATATATATATATTGTCACTTACCTCCCATCTCAAAAACCATCAAATACACGAACAAGACATGCGGGACACTGCTGGAGAAGCAAAGACGAACTTATACGTGACGCTCTTCGATGGACCCTTACACATAGATGTGCGAGTGTTAGTCGACCACCAAAAATTTATTTACATCAGCTCTGTGTGGATATGGTTTAGAAGACCTGCCAAGAGCGGTGGATGATAGAGAGGCATGCTGTGAGTGAGAGCCCAGAAAACAAGGTCTGTCAGTGTGACTTAATGATAATAATAATAATAATAATAATAATAATAATAATAATAATATATATATATATATATATATATATATATATATATACCCATGCATCAGCGTTAGTAGGAGGCGACGCAAGGTCAATTTTTGAATTCGAAATTTTGCTTCTCTTAAACCGGTTGCCATACCAAGATTAAAGTACGCAAGCTGCCCTACTATTTACCCATAGCTTGAGGAAAAATTGTGGGATTCATACCTTTCCCAAGGGTATTAGCACTATGTGAAATGCAAACAGCCTTGTTCAGGACTTTGAACTTGGGTTGGCATGTCCATTTCCTACAACGGTAACCATTACGCATCCGTATATATATATATATATATATATACGTTAGCCGACCATAGTCGAGGGCGACCCGAAAGTTCCTTTATCAATAGTTACAACACCGAGGTGTAAGGGGAGGGCGCTACTTCTTTCCCCGAATTGCTCTACTAACCCTTGACCCGTACCTTATCGTGCTAAGTTTTAAGCAAGAAGGCATCAAGTACCATTTTTGGAGTCTTTGGCATGACTCAAGCCGGGATTGAACCCAGCTTTCCGGGGCTATTGGCGAATACTCTTTTATACCGGTTCATTGGTCTGGTGGGTAGAGTGTTCGCCAATGGTCCGGGGAACCTGGGTTCAATCCTAGGTCGCGTCATACCAAAGACTTTAAAAAATACCTCCTGGCTTAACACTCAGTGATATAAGGTACATATCAAGGGTGAAGTGGAGCAATCCAAGGAAAGGAGTAGCACCCTCCCCTTACACCTCGGTGTTGTAGCTATTGAAAAGAGAGCGTTCTGGTCACCCTCGACTACGCTTGCTATATATATATATATATATATATATATGTGTGTGTGTGTGTGTGTGTGTGTGTGTGTGTGTGTGGCATAAAATTTACTTACCATATCTAATATTGATAAACTTTTGACTGATCGATTTTAACGGCATGTCAACCTGTTAAGGTCATTTTATTCCAAGACGTTTGGGAATTGCTTTCATTGTACGTTCCTCTGTACATTTTTTTCTATTTATCAAAATTGCAAGCAACCCCTGATGATGGCCTATGAAAGGCTTGAAAGCGCTCGGAACAATTTGGTAAATTCATCCACCAATTCCCACCTGAAACCAAGACACTTATCAGGAAACTTGAAAGGATCTTAATAAAATTATATAGACAAATATGTCTTTATTATTCAATCAAACATGCTTAAATGAAAGACTGCTGACCAACTACACACACACACACACACACACATATATATATATATATATATATAATCTTTAATCAGCAAATGGATATACAACGTCACTAGTTGATTTTTCCTCGTTTCTCGCCTAGTATAAAAGTAAAGTTGGCGACCTTAGTCGAAGGGGGACCTGAAGGCTCCCTTTTCAATAGCTTCTACACCAAGGTGTAGAGGAGGACGTTACTCCATTCTCAGGATTGCTCCAGTTTACCCATCTATAATACTGACTTCATCAAGTACCATTTTTTAAGTCTCACGGACCATTGGTGAACACTCTACTCATTAGACCAATGACCAGCTTTTCTTGCATATCAACTCTTTTAAAAACTATTTTAGAATTTTTAATGCATTTGAGAACTAAGAAAATTAAAAAGTATGCGTGGCCCTTAGCACAGTAGGCAGATATCATAAAATACTCGGTTCAAAACATTTCCTACCCAGTCGGTTGGGGCTGCAGAATACACCGATTGCATCACTGCAGTGGGGTAAGACCCCCCACAATGAGAGTCCTTGATATGAGACTAAACAATCCAATAGTGAGGCTCCAGTATTGGATCTTTGGGGAATGCAGATTACCTCTTCATTACCATCACCCCCAGATCCACTCTGGCCCGGATTAATAGCACCTGAGAGGGCCCTATCTAAGGGTCAAATAGAACTGTGTACAAACAAATGACTTTTGTTAAACTGAATTGTTAGAAATGGAACCGTTTGATCATTTAACTGTGTATAAAAATGACTGATGTTTAACAGAATTATTAGGGATATATAATAATAATATGCGTGCAAAAAATCAATTCAGGCTCGTTTATAAATATTATCAACAAAATGTGTATACAAATCATGAATATTGCCCAGTCGGCTGGGGCTGTAGAATACACTGACTGCTTCTCTGAAGAGGGGTAAGACCTCTCCCCCAACGAGTATCCGGTATATGACACTAAACAATCTGAATGTGAGGTTCCAGTGATGCTGGAGCATTGGGGAATGCAGAGCACCCATTCATCGCTATTGCTACCATGTTCATTATGGCCTGGAATGATAACACCTGATAGGGCCCTATCTATAGGTTAAACAGAGCTAAACTGCATACTAATGCTAAACTGAATTGTTTAAATTAGAACTGTTTGACTAAACTGAATAGCTTGAAATAGAAATGGTTTTGACAGTTAAACTGTGAACTTACATTTAAACTGCGTGCTTATGCTAAATTGAATTGTTTGAAATTGAACTGTTTTTAACATTGAAAATCTACTTATACAAAACTGAATTGTTTACTATAGAACTGTTTTGACATGGGTAAGCGGAATCTGTACTAATACTAAACTGAACTAGCTGAATTAGAAATGTTTGACTAAACTGAATAGCTTGAAATATAAACGTTTTTGACAATTAAACTGTGTACTGAATTGTTTGAAATAGAGCCGACTATTTACATAAAAATGGATTTGGCGTTAAATAACCAACAAAGGTTGATATGCCATAAAAAAACAACCAACCAACCAACAAATCATGTATATTTGATATATGTATAAACAGGCTTTGGAATCAAATAACTCACGATGCTATAAAACCAAACCAAACCAAACCAAACCAATCAAAACATTTTGATGCTATTAAAATAAGCCCCATTTAACATATAGTTATGCTATGTTACGCGTTCATTTTCGTCGTTTTTTTTGGGGGGGTGGATGTGTGTATGTGGCATATCGACTTTAAAAAACTCTTTAAAATACCTTCAAACACAGTTTTTACTAAAATAAAGAAGATTAAAAAAAACCCAACTTTTCCGTTTACGATGTGAGCTGAGGTCGAAAATAGAAATTTTAGAAATTATAATTTAATTAATATCAAAGGGTTTTTTTCCCGTTTGTCATCAGTATTATTCATCTTGCATATATGTGTGTGTATACATGTGTGTATATGTGTCTAATTATGAATGTGTATATGTGTGAAAATGTGTGCAACTGTATGTGCGTATACGTGTGAATGTGTGTGTGATTATGTGTATGTGTGTGTGTGAATGTGTGAGTGTGTATGTATCTATATATATATATATATATGCATTTATTTTTGTATATGTGTGTGTGAATGTGTATGTGTGAGTGTCTTTCTGTATATGTGTGTATATATGTGTGAATGTGTGTGTGCGTGCGATTGTATGTGAGTATGCGTGTAAATGTGTGTGTGCGTGATTATATGTGCGTGTGAATGTGTGAGTGTGTATGTGTCTGTATATATGTGTATGTATGTTTGTATATGTGTGCGTGAATGTGTGTGTGCGTGTGTGTCTGTATATGTGTGTGTATATGTGTGAATGTGCATGAGTGTGTGTGCATGTGATTGTAAGTGCGTATGTGTGTGAATGTGTGAGAGTGTGTGATTATGTACGCGTGTGTATGTGTGTGAGTGTGTGTGTGTGTGTGTGTGTATATATATATGTGTATTTATGTTTGTATATGTGTGTGTGAATGTATATGTGTGCGTGTATATGTGTGAATATGTATGAATGTGTGTATGCGTGTACGCATTTGATAGTGAGGCTCCTGTCCTGAAACTGAGGAGTATGGAGTACCCTTTCATTGCCATTATTTCCTGGTCCACTCTGACCCGGAATGGTAGTTACTTTTGGGGTCCCATCAATAGGTCAAACAGAACTGTTTAACCATTTGACTGTGTACAAACAAATGACTTATTTTAAATTGAATTATTAGTGTTAGATAGAAATACTTGAAACCATTTAACTGTTTGCAAGCAAATGGGCTCTGACTCGTTTAAAAATGTTATCTACAAACTATGAGTTAATAAATCATATATTTACTATATACAAATGTGTGTGTGTGTGTGTGTAAACAGGAGCTGGCATTAAATAACCTACAAGGGTTGATATGCTATTAAATGCAACTAACCAACCAACCATGGTTCGATAGTCTAACTCGCTAACGATTATACCGGATGAAGCTTCCTTGCAGTCAGTTTAGGTGGCATTTGTCGAAGCACACACACACACACACACACACACACACACACACACACACACACACACACACACACATACACACACACACACTCCTTTGGTCGTGAGGGTGCAACTTATGTAACTTGTCTTAGGCTAGAATAACCTTGTAGAGCCCATTCCTCTCCTGGTCTGCTACTGGTTTGATTTAAGCGTTTTCCTACTAGACCGTTTGCCATATCTAGGCTACAGAACCTAATCTGCCCTAGTATTTACCCTAAGCCAGAGGGAGAATAATTGTATTCATACCTTTCCGAAGGGTATTAGCGCTATGCGAAATGGAAACAGTCTTGTTCAGGAATTGAACTCAGATAGCCGAGTTTACTTACAGCGACTATAACCGTTATGCTACCCATAAACTACACACACACGGCACATAAAATAATCTAAATGAATGTTGTTCTTTTCTAGCCGAGAAAAGCACGCCCTTGAAGCAATTATCGTGTGACCCACTGCGATGTCACTTTCTCAGCTGTGAAACGTTTGAACAGATACAATTCGGTAAACATGACAAAACAAAACAAAAACAGCAAAAAGTGTTCCCCTCCTGTTGTTTGCCTGACCGTGTTACGTCTGAGAAAATGCTAGAAAGGTACTGATATGAGTCAATATGAAATGTGGTCAGGCATTAAACACCCGTTTTAATATCTATCGTGACGCTGCATATTAATAAATGTCATGGTTACCCAACGTTACCCTGGCCTAGTCGGCTGGGGCTGTAGAATACACCGATTGCATCTCAGAAGAGGGGTAAGACCCCACCCCAAAATGATTGTCCTGGATATGACACTAAACAATCTGATGGTTAGGTTCCAGTAATCCTGGAGCTTTAGGGAATGCGAAGTACCCCTTCATTGCCATTGCTCCCAGGTCCACCCTGGCCCCAAGCGGTAGCACCTGATAGGGTCCTGTCAATAGGTCAAATAGAAATGTTTGACATTAAAGCTGAGAGCAAACAAATGACTCATGCTCAATTGAATTGATTGAAATAGAACTGTTTTTACATTTAACTGGGTGTTAACAAATGACTGGTGTTTAATTGAATTGTTAGTGATACATAATAATGTTTAGAACTATTTAACTTTCTTGACGTGCTAAACTGAATTATTTGAACTAGAACTGTTTGATCCTTTAACTGTGCGTAAACAAATGACTGATGTTTAATTGTTAGTGATACATATTAATATTTGAAATCATTTAACTGTGCGTATATAAAAAAGAGCTCATATTCGTTTAAAAATGTTATCTACAAAATGTGTCAAGAAATCATATATTTAATATATATGAGTTAAAATGATTTGGCATTAAATAACTTACAATGGTTGATATGCCATAAAACCATACCAAACAAACCAAACCAATGTTACCTAGCTTTATGCATTTCCTGAAGTCGTCAGTGACTCTTCTGACCAAAATCTCTCTCTCTCTCTATATATATATATATATATATATATATATATCCCTCTCTCTCTCTCTCTCTCTCTCTCTCTCTCTATGGTCGCATAACCTGGTTTGATCATGGGGAAACTATTCATATAGTGTACTTTGGATTGGAATAACCAGCTGAAGCTCATCCCTTTTCAGGTCTACCTCTGGTTCGAATTCAGTCTTCCTTCTCCAACCTCGGTTACCTACCAAAGTTAAAGAACCTAGTCCACCCTACTATTTACCCATAGCCGTGGGAACACATTATGACTTATAGCCTTGGAAAAGGCATGAACTCCCTTATCTCTCCAGCTATGGGTTAAATAGTAGAACTGTTCTTCGACATGGGATCGCTTTGGCATTAAATAACCCAAGGAGGTTGATATAACATAAAAAAAAGAAAAAGAAAAACCCATAGCTGAACGGAGAATAGTTGAATTCATACTTTTTGTAAAATTCTAACAGCCTCGTTCAGGATTTGAACTCTGATGGCTGAGTCCATTTCTTAAGACGATAGCCGTTATGCTATTAATGTCTCCATAATGATAATGTCTGTTCGTCCAACTAAGGCTCAGCCATTTTGAGCCCGATTTCAACCAACCATTCAGGAAGTAATAGAAATCATGTGTGAACAGATGTTGAACTAAACTATTCAGTGGGACCGATTTAAATGTCCTGTTTACAGCCATCCGAGCAGGTCTTCTGTCCCCGCCCTGAAAATGGACGACAAGTATATTTTAGGTGATCAACATCTCTGTTAAACTTCAGGAGAATGTGACAGAAACAATTAACGAGTTAAGACAGGCTAATGGAGATCAAAGTTATATCCAGAAAACAGGGTTCTTAGGTAACGCGAAGTAATTTTAGGTAGATTCGAACCAAGGAAGACCACATTGGAAACAGAGGACGAGTGAAAGAAAAAAGAAAGAAAGAAAAAATTAGGAAAAATTAGGACTTTAGATTTAACAAATTCCAAAAAGAAAAAAAGTTTTTCATTCTTATTTTTTCTTAAAACTGTAAACATAACATCAATACGAAGTATAATATAATGACCGAAGGATTTCGTTTTATGCCTTTGTGTTTAGTTAGGCTGAGAACCTTTCGGCTCATTAACGTAGGTGTTCACGCGCGCGGGCGCGGAGAAGACGTGTCACTCAGAGATGTCACAATAGCCTGAGATGGGAAACGGGGTTAGCAAATGCGAATGACGTCACACACCGGAAGCGCACGGAGGATTTTGGGAGATTTTGAAAAAGTCAGAGTCGAGTTGAGACCTGCCTCGGGAGAAGACGGTTGGCTTTCGCTAGCTCGCGAGGCCTTGTGGCGGGTGCCGCACGAGATGGGGGTGCTGATGAAAAAGCCAGAATAGAAAGAATGTGTATCTCTCTTCCTTATGTCGAAACCTTTAACTCAAAGATAATAAAAGGTTTCGTACTTGAACTGAGAAGTCGTTACGTGTTTTTCGAATTTCGAGATTCCTATGTTCTATCTTTATGGACATTCGATGTACGTTTCACACATAGCCGTAACTGGCTATGGTACAGAAGCAATATGGTAGAGGAACCCAAATTTGGGTCAACGGCGCGCTTCACCTGATGCTGGGTGCAAGAACCCTACAGGTCAACGGCCAGGATCAAATAGTTCAGTTACGAAAACTATTACTACTCATCTTCAAGGGTGGTGTCTATTGATGAGAAGAAAAAAAAAACAGCTATCAAAAGATTACTGTGATTCTAACTCAAACCATGTCAGCAGAGAGACTATGGGAGATGATTTTTTTTCTGGTTGACCGGTCATTTCACAGAGAAAGATGTGACAAAAGGGAGAATTCTCCTCTCATCTGATCGATGTTTGACGATGAAGATGATTAGTAAAACTTTAAATATGAACCACCACTTTGCTTAAGGTATTTTGACCCAAGGACCTGGGCCCGTGGAAAATCTGCGTAAAATTGCTAAAGAAGAATCTTCCCCTCTATAGATGAATTTTTTTCCCCTAAAAAATTCTTTCTCTCTTTATGAGAATCTTTGTAACAAGTTTCTGTTTGGCAAAAAATCCAAACAGTGAATGTTTAGAATATGCAATTGACCATAATAAAGTCGTTGAAATTGGTTGGTTGGATTTTTATGGCTTATCAACCTTTGTAGGTTATTTAGCGCCAAATCCATTTTTATGCAAATAGTTCTATTTTTAAAAATTCAGTTTAGCATGAGTACACAGTTTAATTGTTAAAAAAATTTCTATTTCAAGCTATTCAGTTTATTCAAACAGTTCTAATTCAGTTAGTTCAGCATAAGTAGAGGTTTCGTTTTTACACCGTTAAATGTCAAAACATTTCAATATTAAACAAAACAGATTAGTCTAAGTAGAGTTTCAATGTTAAAAACAGTTCAATTTCAAACAATTCAATTTAGCATGTTCACAGTTTAATTGTCAAAAACATTTCTATTTCAAGCTGCTCAGTTTAGTCAAACAGTTCTAATTTAAACAATTCAGTTTAGCATTAGTATGCAGTTTAGCTCTGTTTAACATATAGATAGGGCCCTATTAGGTGCTACCATTCCGGGCCATAGTGGATCTGGGAACAATGGCAATGAAGGGGTGGTCTGGATTCCCCAAAGCTCCAGCATCACTGGAACCTCACCATCAGATTGTTTAGTGTCATATACAGGACTCTCATTGGGGTGGGGTCTTACCCTTCTACAGAGTTGTAGTCGGTGTATTCTACAGACCCAGCCGACTGGGCAAAACTCATTGAAGGAAGTGTCAGTTAAAAACTCCATGCACTGTTTCCAAAGTCTTGGTCGGTATGTGGCTTCTCAAAGGAAGTAATTTTGAAGGCGTTCGTGGTACAAAGGTTATCACCGGGGATAATGAATCGTTGACCTGAGTTCAAATCCTGAACGAGGCTGTTTGCATTTCACATATCGCTAATGCCCTTTGGAAACGTATGAATCTATCTATTCTTCTATCCTCTTGTTATAGGTAAATACTAAAGCAGACTGGGATTTTTCATCTTGGTATGGCAACCGGTCTAGGGAAAGAAAAACTTTGAATTGTACTTCACTTAAAAATTGACCTTGTGTCATATCCTAACTGAGGTGGGGTTGAGGGGTGAATACATACTTGAAGAAGGTGGATTGGAATTAAGTTGGTGATATAAAAAATTCCGCGTTTAGTCTCAGTATTTTCGAGATAGATCTCATAAATAAGTACTTACCCAACCCTTCCGCCACATACAGGAACAATTTTTAAGTGGAGTACAACTGGCTTGAATTTAGAATCTTCC